>PVIY010021754.1:0-41956 GCA_004026745.1 Myrmecophaga tridactyla
ACTTGTAAAAATAATGCAGTCCACTTCACAAGTATATTTTACAACTGTCATACGTTAAAAGATATTTCGATCACTCATGTCCTTTCTAAAAAATACGTTGGAAATTCTTCTCCAAACCTTGGTTGAAACTTTTGCTCAAAATAAATACGATTTTCTTATGCATCATTTCATGACTTAACATAAATTTTATTAACATAAAATCAAACGTTTATGGTATTATCCTTCTGTTAGATTATTGATCAAAGGTGCCCATTATACACCAGAAAATCTAATGAGACACCAATGAATGAAAGATATAATGCCCTGTTCTTAGGTAGTAGGTATAATTGTTATGCAAATTGCTACTGGCTACTGTGCATGTTGAAATATATAAGGAATCACACACTATACTCTGGTTTTCCTTTCTGATCTGCCATATGACTTCTATTTATTCTTAAAAATTGCTGATTGAGACCCAGTGTATTGATTTTATTATCCACCATTCAGTTGTAATTTGCAGGTTGAAAACATTGTCTTCCAGAAATTGTATCATGTACTTTGGTAGCATGAGAGTACCTTGTATGGGTAGTGGTGACCCAAAGAATGTTGTCCTTATTTTAGCACGGAGAGGAGAGCTGTACACCGCATGCCTGCCTGCACACCAGTCACTGAGTCTGCCAGTCATTGTGCACCTAATATGCCCAAGGCCCAAGATCTGCTCTTCTCCTCAGGGAGGAAGCCCACTGGGGAAATGGACCTATCAGATGGGCAGGTGAAAACCCCTGCCAGTTAACTGGAATAGCCAATCTAAGCTTTCATTTAAAAATATGAATAAAAAATCATGGATCATCAGAAATTTAAAGAAAATAGTTCTAAAGATGTGTCCAGATGGGGTCTTTTTTTTTTTTTCTCACTTCTTCAGCATGTAGCAAGCCCTTCTTATCTGACAACCCATGTCTTTATTTGGTTTTGTTGCATTTTCATTTATTATTTACTTATTCACTCTCTTTTCCCCTTCTAGACCTTCTATTAGATGGATGCAGAATTTCACAGAATAATCCTCTGTTTCTACTGTGAATAAAAGCAAACCCCTTTTTATTTCTATGTGGGAAATTGGCATTGTATTGCATCTAGCTTTCACAATTGGAATCTCTTTTCTCATATCATCTCTGTGTTTTTTTTTCTTTTAAGGAAACCTTATATGTATGGAATGAACCTAAATGGTGCATTAAAGGAATTTCTTTGCCTGAGAAAAAGCTGTCGACCTGTGAAACAGTTGATTTTTGGCTAAAAGTGGGAGCAGGTGTGGGAGCTTTCACAGCCGTTTTGCTGGTGGCTTTAACTTGCTACTTCTGGAAAAAGAATAAAAAGTAGGTAAACTTATTGGAGTTAAGTCTATAAGACCTGTAGGTACCGGTATATCGTGAAAATTTTAGATTTAATCATTATATCCAAAAGATTCTCTCATAGATATGAGAACTTTATCCTGGTGAAGTAATGATAGGAAAAGCCTTTATGAAAGCAAGCAGAGGAACCAGCTGCTATTCTGATAACAGATCTCAGAACATTAGAGATCATCGAATTAGATCCATTTATTAAACAACCTAAGAAACATGGTTATTCAAGTAGATGGTAACACAACTGATACTAGCCGACAGATTTTCTTCCTGTCTTTTGTTTTATCATCGTCTTTTTTTTTTTTTTTAACATGGGCAGGCACCGGGAATCGAACCTGGGTCCTCTGGCATGGCAGGCAAGCGTTCTTGCCTGCTGAGCCACTGTGGCCCGCCCTCATCATTGTCTTTTTACTCCACTTTTTATTTTTCAATTTCTGTGAGCAGACATTTTCAAAGACACAGACTAACCATATATATTATATTTCTTTACCCTAGGTATCCAAGAATCTGGAGTTGAATATTCAGTCTAATCCCTGAATGTGTATTTATCTGTTACATGATGTGAATCTTTTAAAATGATTTACATGTCAATGGGACTGTAAAATTCTATATTATAATATTGAGGGGACAACTGTAATATCTGGGGTGGTAAGAGACTCTGCATTAGTGTGGTACATTTGTTACAGTTGTTGAAAGAACATTATTATATTTGTGCGATTAATTAGAGTCTATGATGTAAATGGACCATACTAATGCAAAGGTGTTAATAATGGGAGGGGGATATAGGAACTCTGTATTTTCTGCATGATTTTTCTATAAACATGTAACTTCTCTAATTAAAATCTAAGATAAAAAAGAATACTAGAGAGACAGGAAAGACCAAGTCACTTGCCTGTTTAGCATTCTTATCTTTATGAACAAAACTTTTAAAACTTAGAGTGAATTATAGTTTTCAAATATCCATAAACTAAGAAAATGCTTTCAGACCTCAAGGTTTTCTTTGTTTTCTAAAAGTTTTTCATAAATGGACAGTTCGGTCAAGGCAAAATAAGATATAGACTTAATGGTATTGCATTGACTCTGAATTACTGGAAAAGATTTGGGTGTAGATGGTGGCTAAATGAATAAACATAGAGTTGTGTAGCTATTGGTGAGGGGAATTTTTTTGTGGAGCAACTGTACTACAAGGCAATTTAATAAGCTGGAGTATGACCACCTAAAATAATCATCAATTTATATTGAAATAAACTACCTCTTTCTTCCCTTGCCCTCTACTTCCCTTTGTCCCCCCTTCTGTTCCTCCCTCCCTCCTTCTCTTCTCTTTTTCTTTCTTTCCCACACCTTAGACTGGAGTACAAATATTCAAAATTAGTAATGACAGCTAACTCAAAAGATTGTGAACTCCCAGCTGCAGACAGTTGTGCTATCATGGAAGGAGAAGATAATGAAGATGAAGTTGTATATTCTAATAAAAAGTCACTACTGGGAAAACTCAAATCCTTGGCAACAAAGGTGAGAGCCGAATTTTAAACTGGTATTACTGTGCATTTACAAATGAGGGGGTCATCTTAGCTTATTGGTAGCCCTTTGATTCAATATATCTCTATCTCAGTAGGTATGTAACCAATAGAAATACTCTTAGAAGTACATAATGCTGTAAATAACAAGAATATTCGCTGTCACATCGTTTTCACTAGTTAACAAAGCAGAAACAACCTTAAACACCATCCATAAAGAATTAGATAAGAATTTTTCATATTTGAAAGTAGTAAAATACTGTGCAATTCAGCAACTATTAAAGATTTAGATATTTATATGTACTGTAATGAGAAACTGTGTCCATGATAAACATCTACATGTGAAAACAACATGTAGATTATCACAGTTTGATTAAATAAACATTTTTGTCAGTATATGCATAGCAAAAACCTGGAAGAATATGCACCAAACTAACGGAAGTTGCATTTGGGGAATAAGGAACTCAAGACAATCTTTAGCCTTGGAAGTAATACATTTTTGTAATATCTGAATTCTCACAATGATAATGTATTATTCTTTAATTCTAAAAATGGAAATGTTTGGGGTTAATAAAATATCTCATATTCATTCCTACTTTTCTTTGTTGTTTTTATTTTACAACAAGATTGTATTCACTACATTGTAAATGTAATTAGCATAACTGAATTATGTATTAGAATGTGGTTAAAAGGGGAAATTTTAGGTTATAAAAATGTTACTAGGATAAAATTAAAAAAATAACATAGAAACAAACAACCTAAAACTAAACCCTAGTATAAACTGTGGACTATAGATAATTGTCAATTATAATAATATTGTTTCATTAATTGTTAACAAAGGGAACACAGTAATGTAAAATGTTAATAATAAGGGAAACTGTGTTTTTGAGGGGTGTGTATGGAAACTCTGTTTTCTAAGTGAATTTTCTGTAAATCTATATCTTCTCTAAAAAATATTTGAAGAAAAGGACATGAGGGAAACTTCAGGGGTGATGTTAATATCCTATCCTGATAGAATTTCAGGTTACCCAGGTGTCTACATCTCTCAAAAATATCAAATGGTATACTTACAATGTATACAGTTTACTGTATGTAAAACTTTTACCAAACGAAACTACAAAATTTGGCATTCTCATCAATGATATGTATCCATAATTGTTTAGGTGTGCCATTAAGTGAAATTGTAACTCACTTGGAAATACATTATCATCAAGTAGATTGGTAAGTGGATACAAGGATGGATAGATAAAGAGATATAAAGCAAATCTGAGAAAGCTTGGATAGTAGGTATACAATTCTTTCAACTTTTATGTATTATTTCAAAATTCCATTTTAAAAAGTGAAAAAGATTTATTATACAGACTAAAACTGCTACTCAAAACAAAATGTGCTATACTAAATCTCCTCAGAGAGAAAAACTCCTCCATCACATCTCCTGTGATTTTTATCAAGAACCTTTTAGAGCTTTAAATTCTCTGGACTCAATAGAACAATAGAGGAACACTATAATGTTTATATAATGCTTTCACCTACTCCCCTCCCTTGAATAATTCTCAGTTTTTCTTTAAGTTTTAGCTTAGAGGTCACTTTGCCATTAGAGTCTTTCCTGACACCTGAACACTTCCCTCACTACAATGGGGAATCATTGGATCAAACCAGTCAAGTGAGGCTGAGAAAATCACTATTGGTAGCTCATTCTCCACGGGACTCATGTTTCTGCATGTCTAGTGAGGAAGACACTGACTACTCTTTGTTCCAAATAATTTTCTCAAAGATGTTTGGATAACAGAATGCCTTGGATGATAGAGCTAGCATCTCCCTCTGGAGCAGAGGGAAGGCATGCTGGCTGTGCAATATAATAAAGATAACATCTCCCTCTGGGGGAAATGGTAGACACAGTTACTGACTATTATAAAGATTCCAGTTCTCCAAGTTAAAGGTTCCACTTCTCTAATGCAACCCACTCTGTGTAGAGGTCCCTGAGACTAATTCCCATAGGAAATCTTAGTGAAGCATTGACTAATACGTGGTCACTTACTGTCCAAAATTGAGTTTACAATGCTCATAAATGATGAAGTTCATTGGATCAAAAGTAATCTAGATAGGGCAAGCCATGGTGGCTCAGCAGGCAGAGTTCTCACCTACCACTGCCATGCTGGAGACCGGGATCGATTCCTGGTACCTGCCCATGCATTTAAAAAAAAAAAATAAGTAATCTAGATAAATTAGCGTGATCTACCACACCTTGGACATTTTTCCTACCCTTTATTTTAAGACCAGGCATTAACTTAGTTGCTATCAAGACAATGGAGCAAGAAATGCTCTGGATTAAGGCAGATTGTTTTAAAAAGGCTCCAATATGTGAGTCAAGCCTGGATCAGCAAGAGGACATGAAACTTGCTCTGTTGGCCAGAAGGCAATGTGACTGTGGCTTTAGTGTCAAGGGGTCTCTAAAGTTGAAATACATGTCAGTTGAACGTCACTCACTGTTCAACAGAGGGCTTTGGGTAGACCAAAACTTTGGAAGTTTGGTTGGTTGGCTCATAGGTAGCTGCTAAGCTGCTCAGAAACAAAAGCAAATGCAAAGTCTGGCTTACTATCACAGAGATTCTCTTTCCCTCTGCATCCCTGATCTCTCCCTCCCCATCTATCTTGACTGTAGCTGCTTTAAGGAGAAAGACCATTTGGGGAGGAACCAAAGCTTTCCTGTCACCAAGAGAGACCAAAGGTTGTACATACCCATCTGAGTCTACTTGAGAAACATTAGGGCGGGGAAACATCCAGATTTGTATGACTCTGCTGGAAGCTGGTACCTAAGTCACCATCCTGCCTGAATTTATGGGGGGCAGGAGCATCCAAATTCCACTGATGGGGTTTAGGCCAGGTTTACAATGGGGAAGGAAAAGCAATGTGACCTTGTGTGTGTGGTTCTATATGCAAATTCAGGATATATGTTGTGTTTACTTCTTCATCTGATTATAAATATATAGTAGGAATTGGTGTTATATGCTTGTACTTCTGCATCTCATAAGTGCCAGAGAGACTCTTGATGGAGAAAAGCCACATGTAGAGAAGGGTAGTGGGTACTCCAGGGATGCCTAACTCCTCTGCCATTTGCAACATACAAATGAGTCAGGAGTTCACTCAAATGCCTCTGCCTTCTGATGCTGAAACCATTCACTATAGAATGAGATCCTGATGGTGGCAAGTCAGAAGCCTCAGTCTCAACTGCTCTGCCTGTGTGGTCATTGCCAACAGTGGTGAATGATATATGCCCATAAAATTCCAACCCCCTACAACTTCAGGGGCCTACAAAGTTTGTAGGCAGAGTTACAGTACTAAATCTATCTGACATTCAAGTTAAAATGGCCCAGCACCTCATCACATTCTTTGCTGCTGGAGGCAGGACAGGCCTCACTCAGGCATTCAGCTTGCTCCTTTATATCAACTAACTGGCAAAGCAGCATCCTTTGAGTTAGGCTCAAACCAACAGGCTGTGTTAGAAGTTATCCAGAAGCTGTGGCAAACTCTACCTTTGGGGCCCCACAACCCTAATGACCACTTTGAGCCACAATTCTTTGTGATGATTTTGCTGATTGGATACCGTGGCAAATGGAGGAGGCCTCTCTGCCAATGTACCCTTTGGTGTATTGGACTCATCATCACCTTCACAAAGCTACCAGGTATACTTTTGTAAAGCAGCTGTGAGCTTGTAATTGGTCTCTTGGTAAAACTGAATGCCTTACCCATGCAGACCTTGTGATTCTGTTACCTGATAGTCCCATGCACGTTGGGTCAACAAGGGAAGGGCACAATAAGCCTCATTTGTCAAATATAACCGGTATATTCAAGAATACACCTGACTTTGTCAGAGCAGCATCTCTGTGCCACCTGAAAACATGACAAATTTCCCTTTGAGAGAACCTTGACCCCTTTCCCCCCACCAAAAAAATCCACTGGTTCAGTGGAACTCTCAGTTCATCAAGGTTCCTCCAAATACCTGGCCTGGTTCACTGATAGTTTGGCTAAGCTGAAACCCAATGGTATCCATTGGGCTGCTGCAGCTGTTTGTTCTCTGCACTAGAATGCATAACTGAAAATAGATGAGATTGCTCCACTCGGTGGGGAGAATTCAAGGCCATTCTTGTAGCTCTGACCATTATCTTCATGAAGCTTGTCATATTTCCACTGACTCTTGGGTTGTTGCCAGTGGCCTAGATGTTTGGTCTTCCACTTGGAAATACAGACTGGCAGATTAATGATACCCCTCTTTTGGGCCACAAACTGTGAAAGCAAATCTATAATCAGATTGTCTTGTCACTCGTATAGATGCCCACAGAAAGAACCCATTCTCTGAAGAGCCCAATAGAATCAATCTCTAATAGAGATTGTACCAGACAGCTTATCACGAATATGGCATGGATCCATCATCCTACAATACAACGCACCTGCCATCAGAGCCTGGGCACAAAATTAAGCATTCAGTTTTTTCAATGCCAGACTTGTGACTCATGCCAAAAGCTGGCCAGTTTCTCCCTGACAAATTGATTATATCACATGTTCAACCCCCTCTTTGGGATATTTGGGAAACCACTGCTGTCACTCTTTTAACTTACTATATTGCTGTTCCAGTCCCATCAGCTAACTCCAGTCACACCATTATGGCTCTTGAAACAAAACTGCGTCATGTTTGTGGTGTTCTGGACCATTTTCAGTCTGACTATGGTGCACTTTTTATTCCCCTAAACTACCAAGAAATGGATTGAGAACAGAAGAATTTGATGGACTTTCCACACTTCTTACCATCCACAAGCATCTGGTATCAATGAGGATTGGCACAGCCTCCTCAAAAATTGACCCTAACCCTAACCCTTACCCTTTCCTCATATACACATCCTGGTAAGGCAGTTTGGTCATTGAATAAGGATGACTCCAGAAAGGAATAATTTCTTCTTGGCCATGTCATTGGTAATAATCAGGAAGAAAGGAATAGGAGGTTGCATAAACTTATCTATAAATTTGAGATTCTGCCCTGACTTCTCCTGGGCACGATGTATCTTTCTTTAGTCAACAGCAACGTGCAGTTCACTGAGTACATCCTCTGAGTGGTAGCCCAATCAGAGGGGCCTGGGAGATTCAAATTTAATTCTAGCTTAGCTACCATTATTGTTTTGCTGGACTGTCATGATCTTAGATCAAAAGTATAATGACCAGTTGGTTGAGTATGTTGCTCACGGTGGATAAAAGCAGAAAATCTGAGTTTCTGTCAGTTCTAAAGAAAATGTCCTTGTCCTTCTTACACCTGAATATTCTTGGGGGAAAGGTACGTGTGCCAGTAAGGGAGGATTGTAAATAAGGTAGAATTATAGCTATTAGAATGGGACGAGATGATTTGGTGGTAGTAGAAGAAAAAGCAGTTTGATAAAGGTATGCCTTACATGTTAGGGGGTCAAAGAAGAGAGAGACATTAATGATTATCATTTTTAGAGCCACCCTGTCCCCTTCCTTATGTGGGAAAATGCCCTAGATGCCTCTCTGAAACTGTTATAAGTAACATATATCTAACTCACAGCTAGATCTGCCAAAACCACCAGATGGCTATAACCATAAGTTGATTGCCATTCCCCATAAATTTGCCAAGAAATCTATTGGACAAATCAGAGAAAGGCCCCAGCTTCTGCTCCAGAATAACACGTATCAACATCTCTATTCCCATAGCCATCATTCTATCATTCGATGGGGTAAAGAGGTACTACCCACTTCATGGTGTGGACAAACAGGACAAATTGGACTAACTTTCCCCCTGGCTATCATAGGTCCCATGTGGGGTGGGACACAGTAATTATAAATAATATGTTCTTCCCAGAGACACCATATATATTTCCATGACAGTACTTTTATGTGGAAGTCAGGTGTTAACTTGCCTTCCTCCTAAAAAGCATCATGGTTTGTATCTCAGGAGCAAAGGAGCCCTTCAACTGTTCATGGAAAAATCCTCAATACATCATATAGCTCTTAGATAACTGCAAGGATCTTTCTAAATGAGGCTATCATTGGTTACCCTGAGGAGGTTCCTAGAGGAATACTTCACTCATGGGAGGCATCCAATTAGAGAAGGTGATGTGAAATTTTTCTCTGACTTTAGCTGAAGCGATCAATGGTATTGGTCACCATCAATTCACTGTCTGTATACGTTATGGACAATATAATTGCCCTCTAGTTCCTCCTTGAAGATCAAGGCAAAGCCAGTACGATTGCTAATACATCTTGCAGTTGTAATGTAGTTGGCTTCTGTTGGCCCTAGATCAATCCTGTTTACGTGTAAATGTCATCTGGCTCTCTTCACATCACTGTGTGGGAACTGGGGCCTTGGGAACTAAGTCTCAGGTGTCAAATACCCAAAGTTCCAGGGGACAACCAGGATATACACAAATAGCTCAGTATCTCACAATTTAAAAATAGCAGTTATAACTCCTGAATAGATGTGACTGCTGTAAGAGCTTACAATCTAAGAACCTTTATAATAGGACCCAAACTGATGACCCATTCTCTCGCTCGACTTCAGTTATCTGAGTTTGTATATTATAGTTAGTCCATAAGAGTAAGGCATGTTAATATTTGTCTTTTCATTTCTGACTTATTTCTTTCAACATACTGTCCTCAAGGTTCATTTACCTAGTTGCTTGCATCACAACTTCATTCCTTCTTGCAGTGGCTCAGTAGTAGTACATTGTTTGTATCATACTTCCCCCTTCCATTCCTCAGTCGTGTATCCTTAGGTCACCTCCAGTCATTGCAAATCATGAACACTGCCACCATAAACACCAGTGTGCAAATATCCATTTGTGTCCCCACTCTCAGTACTTTCAAGTCTACACCTAGTAATGGGGTTGCAGAATCGTATGGCAACCCCACCCCTAGCCTTCTATGGAGCCACCACATTGCCCACCAGAGTCTAAGCCACTCTGCTTACCTACCAACAGTACATCTCTTTCTCCACATTTTCTCCGGCGCTTGTATCCCTCTGTTCATTTTTTAATAGCTTTATTCACATGTCATATAATCCAACCTAAGTAAAAAAAAATCAGTGTTCCCGGTATAATCACATAGCCGTGTGCAGGCAAGTTTTTACAGACCCAGTCAGCCAGAGAGCTGAGGGGATCTGTGCTTTGCTTTCCCAGGGCTTGTCATCTTAGCCAGAGCAGGGAAGAGTGATATGTTTGTGTTCACACTGTGATATTTTTCTATAATCCGGCCCTTATAGCCCTAAAGCAAAATCTAATGTCCTGGACTTCTCCACTCAAATGAGAGAAAACACAAAATCAAGTTTATTCTTTCTGACAGCTATTCAATGTCAGCTTCCTTTTATTTTTTCGTTTCAACTCTTCTACTTTAGACTGCATCCATACAACCTGTGACTTGTCTGCTTCCCTTTTTTTTTTTCTTTTTTTTTTTTAAGAGTTACGGTTCTAGTTCTCTTCATATTTATTACTTTCAAGAACACCGCCCCTCCTTATTCCAGTAGCTTTGAAAAGCTTTTTCTAACTCTCACAATTATAAAGTTGAGTTGAAATCCCACCTGTTTCTCTTTCCCCACATAAAGAAGAATTCATTTTAAACAAATTATCTAAGAAACCCTAGCAATATCTTGTTTAAATTTTTGATTATCTGAGATAACTTAGCTAATATCTTTATTAGGCGTGTACTGAAAATATTTTCCTAAAACATATCAGTGAACTCAAATGATAGTATGTCTTATTTGTAATCTTGTTTCTGCTGTCATTTTTCTTATTATCTAGAATATGTTATCTTTAGAATATTTCATTTCTGTCCATTCTATTATGTCCTCAATTAATATGGCAAGGTCACATATTTCAGCACTGTTCTAGTTTGCTGGCTGCCAGAATGCAATATACCAGAAAAGGAATGGCTTTTAAAAGGGGGAATTTAATAAGTTGCTAGTTTACAGTTCTAAGGCCGAGAAAATGTCCCAATTAAAACAAGTCTGTAGAAATGTCCAATCAAAGGCATCCATCCAGGGAAAGATACCTTGGTTCAAGAAGGCCAGTGAAGTTCAGGGTTTCTCTCTCAAGTGAGAAGGCACATGGCGAACACAGTCAGGGCTTCTCTCTCGGCTGGAAGGGCACATGGTGAACACAGTGTCATCTGCTAGTTTTCTCTCCTGGCTTCCTGTTTCATGAGGCTCCCGGGGAGGTATCTTCCTTCTTCATCTCCAAAGGTCGCTAGCTGGTGAACTCTGCTTTTCTTGGCTATGTTGTTCCGCCCTAGTCTCTCTGAATCCCTCACTTTCTCCAAAATGTTTTCTCTATTATAGGACTTCAGAAACTTTTCAAGGCCCACCCAAATGGGTGGAGACATGTCGTCACCTAATCCAGTTTAACAACCACTCTTGATTAAATCACATCTCCAGGGAGATGATCTGATTACAGTTTCAAACATTCAGTATCGAATAGGGATTATTCTGCCTGTATGAAATGGGATTTAGATTAAAACGTGGCTTTTCTAGGGGACATACATCCTTTCAAACCAGCACATCACCCGAGTCATGTGTAACTTTATGAAATGTCACAGGAGTTTCTTTGTAAGAATCACAGCTGCATTTTTTGGTATCTATTGCAATAAAATGTTTGTTTCTATTTTGGATTTGTCTATCTCTTGGTCATCAAAAGTACCCTTCATTGTAGATATCCTTTCTGTTTTATATTTGCCACCTTCATCCAAATGTAAAATCCTAATTACAAGTGACGGATAAATAGATTAAAATAATTGGTGGGACTTCCCTTCTGGGCAGGTAAGAACCTAAAATCTTATGGAATTTTAGTGAGGTGGTTTTTTTTTTTCCTTATAGGAGAAAGAAGACCATTTTGAATCTGTTCAACTGAAATCCTCAAGACCCCCAAATATATAAAGAGACAGTCCTGTAGCCTTCAGACTAATGAACAAAGAAACCTCCTCTCTAGTTTTACAGGACTATATGCTAGAGCTGGCACCTGTCACATTAATGATCCCTGAGAGAAGAGCCAAGCTGCTGAAAAGGAAAGGAAGTTGAAATGTTTGATTGCCTTATCACGTGGTCAAGTACCTTGCCAAAAAAGGAAAGCAAATGGTCTGGGTCTGCACTGAAGATGAAGCCCAACTCAGGAAGAGATTTATCTGTATATACACATAATTGAAAACCAAGTTTAAACCCACCAGTGCACTGCTGATGCATGCCATATAATTAATGGGTAACTTTTATTCTTTATAACTTCTACATAAAAAGTGTGCTTTGGAGGGCTAATGTAAGCATATATACATTGTGATTCCGTTTATGTCTTTCTTTATTCTTTATGAAATATTTGAAAAAATCTTAAAGTATTTTTGTTTTCCCCATTATTTATTTTCCTGACAGATCTTAAAACATCTTTTTCTATTAAAAATGGTGACCAATGAAAGGCAATAAATTTTTCATTTTTCCATAGGAAATCTTCTCTTGATTTCAGAAGCCTAAATTATCAATAATTTTTTAAGAAGAACCAGCATGTGCTTGGGTTATCTAAACTTATAATCATGTTTGGAATTCTATCCTTGCTGGAACTGGTAAGAAGGGCTTGAGTGGAAGTTTTGAAGGAATTAAGAAACAAATAGGCAAGGAAAAACCTTGACTTTCCATTAATATAAACAATGGGCAATATCTTAGAAGTCAGATGGTTTAAAACATTTTCTGTAGTGCTTGAAATAGAATTTTTTAAAAGTGGAATGTCTTGTTTATCAAACACAAAAATTATGAGGAAGACAGTAGGATGGTTTATCTCTAAATACAGATAATTGTAAAAAGATATTGGTATAAGTTTGGTCTATAGAAAATTACAGTGGAACCTTTGTCTCACTTCAAGGATCATTCTCAAAGTTTATATGCTTATTTTTCTGCTACATGTTTTGAGGATTATGACTACTTTGGAAATCTTTTTCAGCCAATAAGGTGGAATTTCAATTTTTGAAAACTGCATATAATTGTATTTATAATCAGAATGTGTTTGTACCATAAGCATTTAAGAAATAAGGATTGCTGTTCTTACTCAAAAGTGAAATCAGATAATTGTGATATTTCCTATGGGTTATTAGTTTTAGCCAGCTTAGATATTTTTTGTTGAAAGAAATTTGAGTGAAGTTGGATCTGACTAATGTTGTGTAAAAAGTATTGTTTTGGGAAGGGGAAAGAGGGTAGTTTCCTGACCATCAATGAACCAAGGCTCAGTGGTTTGCTTCTAATAAAGAGTAATCTTTATAGCTCTTAATCCAGATTTTGGAAAGGATTGGTGATTGGCTGACCGAAATAGGGTGTATGGGCAGATTTTGTTGAATATTTTGCCCCAAGCACTTCAATGAAATATGGCTTGTAACTTTTCATTCACCTGGTGATGTCTTTATTTTCATGGAAAAGGTAAAAAAATGAATAATTGTGTTTATTTGGCTGGTGGGTGAAATACATGGCCATTCTGTTATTGAATGAATGTTAACAAGTGTCTTTGTTTTGTGTACATCTCTATGTTTGCATATGTGAATACAAGTTAAGGTTGCTGTTATTTTATTGTTTGCTGTGAGATTCAGGGAGGGTATCACTGAGCATAAATATTTTTGGAGTATAATTTCTTGAGTCTTTTTATGAAGAAGGAAATATTTTGGCTTTGTTGATTTCTATCCTGCTATTAGAGCATTGATGAGCTTTTCCCTATCTTGATAAAAAAATTTAAACAGGTGAAGGAAAATGCATTTGAAATGCACCCTTTCAGAGGGTAAAGTTTTGCAAGACTGGACAGTCACGAAGCTTCTGCATAGTCACCTGTCACCTTTCTCTTCATCTTCAGCTGAGCTCAACATATATGTTCCAAGCCATAGAAATAATTAGGATTTGCTCCTAGGTAGCTTCTTTCATCTCCTGTCACTGGACTAAAATCTCTGACATGTCAAAAATGCCTTAAATTTTAATGAAATCTGAAAGTGTAGTTGATATTGAAGGACTTATTCTATTTCTAATTTTAGACGTTAAGTAGATTTTGTCAACTTTGGAAAGGAACTGTCTTTTGTCTTTGGAGCCCAGTGGTTTATCATTTTTATTCCAAAGCACTGAAGAAGTACAAGAGAAAGAATATTATGGTGAAAATATTCAGACCAACTTTGGCTATAAAATTCACTTTAGTTTTATGTCTGGCCTTTACAAAGCTCAGCAGAATGTTGAAAGGCATAAACATACTAATCATTGTCTGTGACTTTAAATTGACATTTGTTATTCCTTTCTCCCCCTAAGTGATAGAAGAGGCTATTTGTTGTTTTTCCTAAAAGGCCCAGTTTTGAAGCCTTAAATACTTCATTAAGTCAACTGTTGCCTATAACACATCCTAGCGCTTTGTCAAAGCATATTTAAATCACTTTTCCACTGGATGAGGACATATCTTCTATGGAAAAATTATATCAGCCATTTAACAATGTTGAACAATTTGATATGTTCGCTTGATTAAAAAGACTGAATTTTTGTCATTGTTGACTTTTCCCTCCTTTGGTTCCTAGTAATCAGGTCCTTTCTAGGATTAAAAATATTTCATAGTATTTTTGTGTAGACTTTTGTCATTATTTTCTCCCCAAGAACAGAAGGTGGTTTAAATTAATTATGTGGAAGAATTGCTTGGGTCCAGTCATTTACCAACAGGACCATCCAGGCGCCCAGATTATAGATCATGATTGACGGGGCTTCTTCAGGATCAATCTAGTGGACTGGTGTTTGGCATCTATTGATAAAAGCTACTTCCTATAGCTCATGATCACTCCTAATGGCAAGTTAACATGCAAATCATTTCTCTCTTCATCATGAAAATAAATTTCCTGGGGTGGGCAGATGATTCCATTTGCCAAATTTAAAGTCATGGTATTCCTCAGATTTATCTTTTCACACTAAAGATCTGTAGGGTAGATCTTTGGAAGACTTAAAGTACCCCCACATCTATTTTATAGTAACCATGAATATTATCCCAGGTTTATAGACCCAAGACTTAAGTTTACTCTAAGGAAAATTTCCTAAGGTGAGTAACCTTAAAAAAAAAAACCTCAATATTTGATTCATTCCTTGGAAGCTAAAAGGGAGTTCACATTCACTATAACCATAGGACATTACTCTCTTGCTGGATTTTATTTCTTTCGGTTTAACATTTTCAGGTGTTTCATTTAGTTAAGGATCATAAATGAAAGAAGTTAAACTTTAAGACATGGAGCTACAAATAGAAAAGAAAATTGATATTATTGTAAATGATATTAATTGGTATAATATTGTGAATGCTAGTCAGAAGCATAAGATTTTTTCTGTAAAGGGTATGGTAATAAATATTTTAGGCTTTGGAGGGCATATGTAACTACTCATTTCCGCCATTGTAGCATGAAACAGCCATAGGCAATATGTAAATGGTGGGTGTGTCTGGGTTCCAGTAAAATTTTCTTACGAACACTAAAATTTGAATTTCATTTAAAGTTTATACTTCACAAAATATTATTCTTCCTTCGATATTTTCCCAACTACTTAAAAATGTAGAAACACTCTTAGCTTACAGGCCCTAGAAAAACGAGTGGCAGGCTTGATTTGGCCTGTGGACGGTGGTTTGTTGATTCCCAGTTTAGATCGCGGCAACCCACCATAAGCAAAGTATTCACAGTAATGTGCTTACATACGGGTTCCATGCCTGTTAGGAGCTCATCAACTTAAAAGTTTGTTAAGTCTCTGGACATAGGCATAACCCATCAAAAGAAGAGGATAACCCATCACTTGCCCTTGATAATTTAATCATCCCCTCAAGACAAAGTCAGAAACTGTTCTGAGTTCCTCTTGTAGTTCTGGGACTCACTTATGGATATTGATTGGCAAATGATAAAACTGAAGCAAGTGAATTGATTCAAAGTAAATTAGTAAATTAGATTGATTTAAAAGGCTTTTCTCAATGGGGTTTATATAACATTTATTGCTAAGATAACTGGATTTGGAGCTAACATTCAATCTTATATACAGACCCAATTAAAGTAACCATAAGGAAGTATGGAATATTGCTGCATAAAAATACCTTTAGCAAAGAGTCTTGAGCCTAGATGCTGGAGAGGGTCCCCTGGTCCATTTGCATGCATTCAGGCAGGGCACACCTCAATCCTCATACATTTAAAGATTTACTGACTTGGAAAAGACAGAGTTCTTTTTATGACTGTTATTTTAAGAAACAGATTTCCAGTTTCCTTAAAGAACATATAAACCTTTTAATTTCCCAGAAATTTCCCCATCTAATTAATATCTCATGGAAGAAGAGTGTCTAAAATAGCTTGTGAATATTGGCAAATTTGAGTGAGAGGAGGCCAACACTTCCTTTAACTCAGATGACTGATTTCAGATTGCCATTGGTTTGGTTTTAAATAAAAGAAATAAACTAGTGGAATGATGTAATCTAAGCTTTCTGTCGCATAGTAGGAGTGCTAATTGCCTTATTTATGGGCTGAGATTTTGCTATCCAAGCTGCAGAGGTTATATCTGCTTGGGGGCTCCATCTTCCTGGAACCATACTTCTTGGCTTCCTTTTGCCAAAGAACTCTGGGGCCAAAGCGATCATGGTAGACAAATATGCCAGGGGCTAGCCGAGAGAAAGTATGGGGTTGAAGACTGGCCTCATTGCCTGCTTTTTCAGCCACTCTTTTAATCTGCCCTTTGGTCAGTCTGCCAGCCAGTTTGTCCCACAGCTTGAAAATGGAGACCATTTTATTTTACCATAAAAAACCCGGATGGGTAAGAGAATCTAGTAATATTTAAACTAGAGAGAACACAGAAAAGGCTTCAGTTGCTGTAAACAACCAGAACACCAGTGATAACTCGTTAGGCCCTGATGTTTCCTAGTGAGTGTGATTTGTTATTCCAGTCGAATTTTTTAGATTCAGAAGTTTTTGAGAATATGGATAGGCTCAATTGGATTTATATTCTAAAAGATGAAATGTTACTGAAGTTCAAAAAAAGAATCAACCAAAAAACTATCTGTTTGAAATAGCTTATGTAAAAAAGATTTGACGGTTGTTATTTTCCATACATACTCTGAATGATTTCTAAAAACTGTTTCTAGAAATCACATTTTAGAGGCCACACTTTGAAATCAGACACAAGGCTTGTGGCAAGGAAGGAGAAAATGACAAGAGCTACCAGTTTATGCATTTTTGGTGTACTAGCAGGGCATGAAATACAGTAGCTATTGATCAAAGCTCGGTTCTCAAAAACACAATTTTCTCAAGATTCATACACAAACCTAAATGTCATTTTAAAAAGATCCATGATTAATTTGATTGTTTGAGGCATCAGCTGTGTTTTTGAAGCAACTCATCTGATACTGTTTTTCTTGTGTTGTCACATATCATCAGTGGTTTGAGTTTATTTTCTCTCTCATCAACTCTGTCTCAGCCTTTATCTTGAGATGCTCATTCTGAGCACACTTAGCTAGCATTCTGCCAGTTTCATTTATAGCAGAGTTCCTTTGGCTTTTCTAGTACTGTTGAATCTATTACCTAATCTACAGTACCAAATTTCAAGTTCTTATTTGAATATTAAAATTGGGGAACTGGTGAGCATTGTTGTTTTTGAGCATCTGGTGGATTAGGAGTGAATGATTAGGTTGTTGACTCAAATGTATCCAGAAAGAAGAGAAGAATTTCTAACCCCTGCTTATTTTATTTCTCAAGGCTAGCCCTGTTGGCTTTTGTGTAAATGTTCTTTATATTTGGCTGTTTTAAAAATACATTAATATGTCTTGATTATCCAGGCAGTGGTTAAGAAGAAGCCTGCAGGTTTCTCCATAACCTTGATTCTATCCTTCCTTCCTTCCTCTTAACTCTCTTCCTCAGTCACAGTTCCTTCATTGGAGTCTTTTCTGGTCTTTATGCTTCTTAAAGAAAGGGACTACATCTGAGTTTTTTTTTCTTTTTTTTACCTTTCTTTCTGTTGGGGGTTGAATGCTAGTCACATTCAACCGTCCATGTTACTTTATTTGGAAAAGGAGTCTTTGCAGATATAATTAAGTTAAGGAGTTTGATATGAGAAGATCATCTTGGATTATCAGGGTGGACCCTAAATCCAATGACAGGTGCCCTTAGGAGATAAACGGAGGAGACAGACACAGAAGAGACGGCAATGAGAAGATGGAGTTTGTAGTAATGTGCAACAAGCCAAGGAAGCTGGTAGTGACCAAAAGCTAGAGCAGGCATGGAACGGATTCCACCCTGGAGCCTCTGGAAGGAGTGCGGCCCCACCAACAGCTTGATTTTGGAGCTGGTATCAAGAACAATGAGAGAATACATTTCTGTTTTAAGCTACCCAGTGTAAAATCTAGGTGTAGAAACCGATAAACCCTCTATCCAAAGTACCTGGCACAGGATCTGACAGGTGTACGTACTCAGTAAATTTTATTATATTAACAAATATTTTGTGACTAATGAGTTTACAGGGAGAAATAGAATAGTACTGGTAAAAAAAATAAGCCACAGTTTTACTTGTCCATGCTTTCCCTAGTCACTCCTTTATTTAGGATAGGAAAAACTTCAAATTTAGTGATAAGCTTGTGTGTTTGCCTGGCCATTGTCACTGGGACTTTGAAAAGCACTGGGTAATAAAATATCCTGCATTTTTATTGCCTCATTTAACTATTAACGGTGAGAGTGATTCCAATGGAATGGCAAGAAACTTTCCCAGTGTTCTTAAAATAATTAAAGTTGTTTTTGGAAATGAGAGCCATCAAAACTTCCCTGACAGGCCACAGTCTCTGCACTCAGGATAGGGGTACCCTATCCTTCTTGACTTAGAGTCCTCCTTAGCAAATTTTGGGCTATTATCCAGACATAGAGTAGAGCAAGCAGTAATGTGCAATGTCATCTGGCCACTGAGATGCTTTGATACTTATGGTGTTGCCAGCCAATCTCTGACCATTGTGACCTGCAAAGAAGTCTAAATCTGCTCGCAACACTCCGGCGGGGCAACAACTTGCGTTCACACTATGTATAGATAAGAAGAGAAGAACAGAGAATCTTCCAACATTAAAAGAAGAAATGTGGAAGTGATTTGAGGTCGACATACTCAAATTACCTTTAGGATTCATAAAGAACAAACCCTTACCCGGCATGCTAGAAAACCTTGGTGATTTCATTTTCCGTATCTTTACATTAATACAGGTGCTTTTTATTTTGTGCTGAGAAAAACAACGTGTTACACATAATGTAACTTTAATATACAACATAGAAACTCATCCTAAATTAGTTACAACAAGGACCTACAAAAAACTTCATAGGAAAAAAAGTTACCTAATATTGCCACCATGTTTTTAGTAGACTGACCCGGTCAGACCCTGTCACCACTGCTCAGCTGTGTAAACACTGGTTATTTCCATGTTCTGGGGAATTATTAACAATAGGGGCACTAAAATCAGTCTAAAAAGTTCTCTCACATCACTACTGTACAGTCCTCAAAAATAATTTATTGTACTATTTCTAAAAAAAGGTACTAAGGTTGTTCTTTTGCTCTGTTTCCATATTCTGGAGCTGCGCATGAGCACTTTTTTTTTTTTTTTCTAACAGTCTAAAAACACGAGAACTGAACTTCAATTCACAATCACAGAGATGAGGTGGTGGAGTCGAGGACTTCCCGCCCGTTGCACACCGTTGGGACATAAGTGCTTGCAGAGGCTGGAAAACACAAGTGGGACAGAAAACTCAATTAGTCACGTGGGCTACATAGGAAATGGCATGGATAAACTGAGACAGTTAAAATGAAGTTAAAAAGTCATTTTAATTTGGCTTTGGAAAATGCTGCATTAGGTCAACTTTTTAAATATGTTCTGCTCAACATTAGTTTGCATCCTAGAACACACCACAACTAATGTCCTGTCTCTTAGAGACAGAGTTTATGAGTATAAGCATTGTTGAAAGAAGTCACTTGTAGGTTTAAAATTAGTGTTGGTCATCTTTAAACTAGTTAACATGCAATGTGCAAAAGTAAAAGATCACTGCAATTTTCCTATAGATTGTTAAATTACTATTCCATACATTAATTAGCTTTGCTTTCTATGGCCGGGGATAACTCTTTTGTAGTATGAGTCAGAACGTGAACTATAGTGATTTTAAGAATGTTTAATATATTTTCATAGTTCAAATAGATAACCTCAGTAAAAACATTAGGGAGGGCTGGGGAGCTGAGAGCTTCAATTTCATGACAGTTCTCAGAAAAGAAAAAAATTCCAAAAGGATTATGTCCTTGTTAATGACAACGGTGACAACAGAGTTACAGCGTTGAGTATAATATGGATATGTATATTCATTTATTTTCTATCACTTAGTTTTCCCGGAAACAATTCTTAGCTTTTAATTTGTTTTTTATTTGTTGGTTAGTTTTGATGATTACTATTCCTTTATTTTAGATGTTATAATAGGTGTATGGTGACGCCTCATGCAGTCTTTTGTTTTCATTAGAGAAGTTGTGGGTTTACAGAAAAACCATGCAAAAAATAAAGGTTCCCATATACCACCCTCGTATTAACACCTTGCATTGATGTGGTACATTTGTTCCAATTGAGGATAGTGCACTTTATAATTTACTGTTAACTATTATATAGTCCATTATTTGCATTAGGATTCACTGTATTGTACAGTCCTATGTTTTTTAAAAAATTTTATTCTGTTACCATGTATACAACCTAACATTCTCCCTTTTCACCATGTACAGTTATATGCTTTAATGCTATTATGTTCACAATATTGTGCTACCATCACTACCAGCCATTACTAAAATGCTTCCTGACGAAAAAAAATTCTGTACACTTTAAGAATTAATTTCCTATTCCCTATCCCTATCCCATCCCCTGGCAACCTGTATTATAGTTTTGGTTTTTTTTTTGCATGGGCAGGCTCTAGGAAATGAACCCGAGTCTCTGGCATGGCAGGCAAGAATTCTGCCACTGAGCCTCCATTGCACCACCCATATTCTAGATTTTGACTCTATAAGTTTGCTTATTCTAATTATTCATACCAGTGAGATCACACATTATTTTTACTTTGAATTTGGCTTATTTCACTCAACATGATATCTTCATTGTTCATCTATGTTGTCCTGTTATCTGGACTTCATTCATTTTTATGGCTGAGTAATATTCCTCAGTGTGTATATACCAGTATTTTATTTATCCATTCATTGGTTGATGGATACTTGGGTTGCTTGCATCTTTTGGCAATTGTGAGTAATATTGCTATGAACAATTGGTATGCAAATATCTGTTTGAGTCCCTGCTTTCAATTCTATTTTTAGATATACCAAGAGTAGAATTTCTGGGTCATGTGGTAATTCTATACTTTTCTTTTTAAGGAGCTACCAAATTGTGTCCTACAGCAGCTGCACTATTTTACATTCCCACCAGCAATGAATGAGAATTACTGTTTCTCTACATCCTCTCCAGTGCTTGTTATTTTCCTTTTTCTTTTTCAAAATAGTAGCCATTCTAGTGGATGTGAAATGGTTACTTATTCTGGTTTTCACTTACATTTCCCTAATGGCTAACGACGTTGAACATATTTTCATGTGCTTTTCTGGTCTATGTGTACCATCTTTGGAGAAATATCTATTCAAGTTTCTTGCCATTTTTAAATTTGTCTTTTTGTTGTTGCATTGTAGGATTTCTTTATATATTCTGGATGTTAAGCACTTGTCAGAAATGTAGCATCCAAATATTTTCTTCCATTCTTTAGGTTGTCCTTTCACTTTCATGATAAAGCCCTTTGATGCAAAGAAGTTTTAATTTTGATGAAGTACCATTTATTTTTGTTGTTGTTGCTTGTGCCTTGGGTGTAAAGTTTAAGAAACCATTACCTAACACAAGATCCCAAGGATGCTTCCCTACATTTTCTTCTAGGAGTTTTAAAATTCTAGCTCTTATATTTGGGTCTTTGACCATTTTGAGTTGATTGTTGTATATGGTATGAGGTAGGGGTCCACTTTCATTCTTTTACACATGGACATCCAGTTGGTGAAGAGACTATTCTTTTCCTATTGAGGGGAATTGGTATCCTTGTTAAAAATCAATTGTCTATAGAAGTGAGGGTTAATTTCTGAAGTCTCAGTTTGATTCCATTAGTCTATATGTCTCTCCTTGTACCAGTACCATGCTGTTTTGATTACTGTGACTTTGTGATAAATTTTAAGACTGGGAAATCTGAGTCCTCCAACTTTCTGTTCTGTTTCAAGATGGGTTTGGCTATTCAGGGTCCCTTCCCCTTTCATATATATTTGATGACTAGGTTGTCCATTTCTGCAAAGAAGGCTGTGGGAAATTTGATGGGGATTGTGTTGAATCTGTTCATTGCCTTGGATAGAAATGACATCTTAACCAAATTTAATCTTCCAATCCATGAACACAGAATGCCCATACTATTATTTGGGCTTTCTTTGATTCCTCTTAGAAGTGTTTACTGTGTATAAGTTCTTTGCATCCTTGGTTAGATTTATTCCTAGATATTTGATTTTTTTAGTTGCTATTGTAAATAGAAGTTATTTTTATTCCTCTTATCGTACATTACTAGTGTACAGAAACACTACTGATTTTGGGGGTATTGTTCTTATACCCCACCATTTGCTGAATTCAGTTTTTAGCTCTAGGAGTGTTCTGGTGTGGTATTTTTCAGGATTTTCTGTATAGAGGTTCATCATCTGCAAACAGGTAAAGTTTTGCTTCTTTCCAGTCTGGATGTCTTTTTTTTTTTTTTTTTTTTTTTGGCATGGGTAGGCTCTGGGAATCAAATGCGGGTCTCCACATGGCAGGCAAGAATTCTGGCACTGAGCCACCATTGCACCACCCACAATTTGGTTGTCTTTTATTTCTTTTTCTTGCCTAATTGTTCTGGTAAGAATTTCCGGTACAGTGTTGAATAACAGTGGAAACAGTGGTCATCCTTGTATTATTCCTGATGTTAGGGGCAAAGCTCTCAGTCTTTCACCATTAAGTAAAATGTCAGCTGTGGGTTTTTCATATATTTCCTTTATCATGTTGAGGAAATTTCTTCTATTCCTAGCTTTCTAAGGGTTTTTATCTAGAAACGGTGTTGGATTTTGTCAAATGCTTTTTTCATGCCAACTGTGATGATCATGTTTTTTTTTCCTTCATTCATTTAATCTGTTGTATTACATTACCTGGCTTTTTTATGTTGAACCACCACTGAATACCTAGGATAACTCCTATGTCATCACAGTGTGTAATTCTTTTAATATGCTGTTGGATTTGGTTGTTGGTATTTACTTGATGAGTTTTACATCTATATTCAGAAGGAATGTTGGTCAGTAAATTTCTTTATCTTACTTAGGTATGAGGGTGATGTTTGCCTCATAGAATGAAGTAAGTAGTGAATGTTAACTCCTCTTCAATTTTTTTGGAACAGTTTGAGTAGGGTTAACTGCTAATTCTTTTTAAAATGCTAGGTAAAATTCCCCTGTGACCGGGGGGTTTTGGTTATTGATTCAGTCTGTTTTGTAGTCATTGGTTTCCTGAGATTTTCTATTTCTTCTTGAGTCAGTGCAGGTAGTTTGTATGTTTCCAGGAATTTGTCCATTTCTTCTAAGCTATCCAATTTGTTGGCACACAGTTGTTCATAGTATTCTCTTTTCATTTCTGATTTTAGTTGTGTCCTCTTTTTTTCTTTGTCAGTCTAGCTAAAGTTTTGTTGATTTTACTGATCTTTTGAAGGAATCAACTTTGGATTTTGTTGACTCCATTGTTTTTTATTCTCTCTTTCATTTATCTCAGCTCTAATTTTTGTTTTTCCCTCCTTCTGATTACATTGTGTTTAGTTTGCAATTCTTTTTATAGTTCTTCAAGTCTTCAGGTTAAGTCTATGAATTGAAATCTGTCTTCTTTTTTACATAAGCATTTAGAGTTCTAAAATTCCCTCTAAGCACTGCCTTTGCTGCATCCCGTAAGTTTTGGCATATTGTATTTTCATTTTCATTTATCTCAAGATGTTTCCTCTGTTCCTTTGTAATTTTTTCTTGACTCCATTGGTTTTTTTAAGAGTATGTTTTTTAATTTCCACATATTTTTGAATTTTCCATTTCTCCTGTTATTGATTTCTAGCTTTATGCCTTTGTGGTCAGAGAAGATACATTGCATGATTTCAAAATAGCTCAATGTACTGAGACTTGTTTTGTGACCTAGGGTATAGTGTATCTCAGAGAATGATCCATATGCATTTGAGTAGAATGTGTATTCTATTGTTGTTGGGTAAAGTGTTCTACATATGTCTGTTAGGTCTAGTTGGTTGGTTTAAGAATCATTCAAGTCCTATTACTTCCTTATTGATCTTCTGTCTAGATGTTTTATCTGTTATCGAAAGTGATGTATTAAAGTTTTCTACTATTAATATAGAACCATCTATTTCTCCTCTCAGAGTTGTCAATATTTAATATATTTGGGGCTCTGCTCTTAGGTGCATATATATTTATAGTTGTCACATTTTCCTGTTGAATTGACCCCTCTAAGGGTAAATAATGATCATCTTTGTGCTTCATAATAGTTTTTTACTTAAAGCCTGTTTTATCTGATATTTCATATAGCTACCCCAGGTCTTTTTTGGTTACTACTTGCATGGTATATATTTTTTCCCATCTTTTGAAATGTTCAACTTACTGAAGTCTTTGAATTTAAGGTGAGTCTCTTGTAAACCACATATACTTGGGCTGTGTGTTTTTTAAAAATCCATTCTGTCAATCTCCTTTTTGACTGGAGAATTTATCCATTTACATTTAAAGTCACTACTGATAATGCAGGATTTTCTTCTGCCGTTTTGCTATTTAGTCCTTACATGTCTTATATCCTTTTTTGTTCATCAATTCTTCAGTTGATGCCTATTTTCATATTTATATGATTTTTTTTATCATATATTGAGTTTCCTTCTCATTTCTATATGGATATATTTTCCTTGTGGTTACCATGGGGTTAAAAGGTAATATCCCAAATCTTTAACAATCATATTTTATTTGACACCAGTCTGACTTCAATAGCATATACATGCTACACTGTTCCCATACCTCTCCATCTCCCCACCTTTTTTGTACTTAATACAGATTATATCTTTGTACATTGTATATGCAGAATCATAGAGTTATCATTATTTTTCATGCTTTTTTATTTTAAGCACCATCAAAAGTAAGAAGTGGAGTGACATGTCAAAAAATACAATTCGATAGTACTGGCATTTATAGTTACTCCTGTGGCTACCTTTATCGGAGATCTTTATTTCTTTATGCTGCTTTTATTCCCTGTCTAGTTTCCTTCAGTTTCAGTTCTAGCATTGTTTGTAACTCAGGTCTAGTGGTAATTAACTCCTTCAGCTTTGTTTATTTGGGAATGTCTTAATCTCTCCCTCAGTTTTGAAAGAAAGTCTTGTCAAATATAATTGTTGGTTGACATTTGTTTTTCTGTCAGTACTTTAAATATTTCAACCAACTGCCTTCTTGCTTCCATGGTTTCTGATGAGAAACTGACACAATCTAGTTGGGACTCCCTTTTACATACACATTGCTCTTTTCTTGCAACCTTCTGAATTCTCTCCTTGGCTTTTGCATTCAACAGTTTGATTGGTATGTGATGGTATATTTTTCTTCAAGTTTTACTTGTTTTAGGTTCTTCTGGGCCTCTTGGATGTCTATACTCATGCCTTTTCTAAGCTTGGGAAGTTTTTTTGTCATTATTTATTTGAATATTCTTTCCATCCCTTTCTTTCTTTCTTCTTCTTCGTGGACCCATAATGCATATATCGGTATGCTTGTTGGCTTCTCTGAGTTTTTTTATGCTATTTTTGCTTTTTATAATTCTTTTTTCATTCTGCTCCACAGCCTGACTCATTTCAATCATCTTGTCTTTGAGTTCATGATTCTTTCTTCTGCCTGTTCTGATCTACTGTTGAAATCCTACTGGGAATTTTTCATTTCAGTTGTGGTCTTCAACTAGTAGTTCTGTTGGGTTTCCTTTTTAAAATTCCTGTCTCAGTATTGAGATTCTCATATTCTTTATTCTTTGTTTTCCTGATATCCTTTAGTTTCCTCTCTCCATTTTTTTCAGCAGCTTGAGCAAACTGAAGATCATTTTTTAAAAGATTTTATCCAGTATTCCACAATCTGGTTTTCTATATTGATGTTTTCTGGATTTTTTCTCTTCCTTTTTGGATAGGTCATCACTTCCTGCTTCTCAGTTTTCTTGTATCTTCTGTTGCACATGGTAACATTTTAATCTTTTAAAATGCTGACTCTGGGACTTATCTCCCAAGATGCTTGTCTCTCAAATTTGAATCCAGCTAGTGATATGACAGAGATTTTCTTGAGTGTCATGAACTAATAAAACATAGAAAACCTAAGGAAAAACACTTTTCACTATCTTTGCAAATTTGGCTTTGCGTTTACTAGTGCTCTCCATAAGAGTTTAGCCCTCCTATCAGAAAGGTCAGCCTAAGGTGAATACAAAGTTCAGTGTCATCTCTGCTTTCCTGGGCCTGTGTCTTGTTCTGAGCTTGTGCATGCTAGTAGCCTTAGAAGTTCCCCTGTTAACAGGAGTTTGAATGTCTCCTCTACTTCCCAGGAAACAGACCATCTCCCTCTGCAGGGTAGTCCGCTGCAGTATTTAGAGCAGGTATGTCCTTATGCCAGGCCACTGGTCTCTCTTGTTTCTTACAATGCTTTCACTGTCTCAAGCTGCTTTTGCCTGGAAGACAAATTCTGGGAAGGGGTATTCTGGAGAGGAATTTCCCAAGTCAGTCTTTCCCCTCCCAAACAAAGCCAGGGACCCACAAAGTACCACAGCCTCAAACTATCCCAGGGAGGGAATGAGGGAGAAGGCCAGGAAGAAGTTGGCTTTCTTCACTAGCATCTTCCCCACATATATAGTCCTTCAACTGGCTTCTCCAGCTGTGAGGAAGCATACCATCTTTAAGTCTCCTCTGTCATCTTTGTTGGGGTAGAGTTCAACAATGGCTTCCCTCAGAGATGGGCCTCCAGTCTGTGAAGTAGCTAATCAAAAGCTGTGATCCACAATTGGGCTGCATCATTATCCCCTTTTGTCCCCCCCTCCCCCAACCCCTCCTGCCTGGGATCTTGGGGAACTGGATTTTTATGTCCTTTCTGGCACAAGCAAGCTATACTAGGGGCTAGACCCCACTTTTGCCTGCTGCAAGTGGATGGGTGATTGTACCTACCAAGTGGAGAGAGCAAGTTACTGTATGGTTATTTAACATAATTTATCAGCCTTTTACTCCTGTTTTTCTCTGGATGCTGTGCAGTGTCCTACTGGACTCCAGAGTTTCAGATAGTTGATACAGACAGCTCCTGCCTGTTTAATAGCTGTTTTAGTGGAGGGACTGATTTCTGGAGCATCCTACCCCATCTTCCCACAATCTCATCTTGTTTTTTTTGGTTTTTTTTTTGAGAAATCTGGATACAGACAAGTTATCTCTTTCATTCTTAATGCCTCTTCTCTTCATTGAATGATGACAAAAGCAGGAAGCCCAATTCTCTTTGGGATGAAAACATACAGCCAAGTGAATTATTCAAAGAAGTGTCTTTATGCTACCTTTTATGGCTCTCTATGGCCTTTTACATACACATTGGCTGTCCATCTCAACAAACTCTGCCCAGCAGAAGCTGATCCTCTAGGTTACCTCACAAACCACAGCCCAGATCAAACTGACCTTTCAACTGTCCCATTCTTTAAGGGCATGTCTCTTGGTTAATAATCAGATAATTTCATGCTAACATGTTCATGCCTGATAATGGAGATAGTCTTGCCCTATAAATTTGCATTCTGCAAAAAAATTTATTTAAACATGAAAGAGTAACTGATTATGAAATTTAAGATTTTATGGCATTCAGTGGGGGAGAATTTGCCATATTTGGGGTACTGAAGTCTTAACAGCAGATGCACAACCAGGCAAACTCCATCCCCTGAAGTACGCATTGCTTACTTGGCTAGGTATTTGAGAAAATCCATAAAATAATCCAGGTCTGTGTGGCTGCCTACTGGTACAGTGGAGTCATGTGACATGTTTACTCTTTTGGAGATTTTTTTTCGTTTATTATTTTTAGGGTCAGGTTCAATATTCTTTAGAATTTGAGCACATTAATAGCTACAACATCTTTATAGCCAGCATTGCATCATTTATGTTTCTTGGCACTTCTACAATGAAGAAATTTTAACACAATGAGTGCCAGATAAATATTTGATGGAAAGAGACAGTGATAATTCCATATGTGAGGACTTTATTCTTTCCAAGTATTTTCATATACTTTCTCTAATTCCCACTTTCATCAAAGGTAGGTAAGGTAAGAGAAAAAAACAAGATGAAGTGAATTTCAAACCACAACTCACTGGAAATCTAAGAGAGTCCTACAGGCTGTCCAACTTGGGCTCTTTTGACAACCCTTGTATCCAGCACCCTATAGACCTCTCCACAAGGATGTTTAATAGACATTGCAAAATCATGGGGCCAAAGCAGAACTCTTGATTCCCTAACCAATTCCCCTTCCTTACCTCAGTGAATAGTCTCACCACTCAGAGGATTATCCACAAAGAAACCTAAAATTTAGCTTTTATTCCTTTACATCCCTCCCCCCATATCAAACCCACATTCAGGTCCAATCAACTCTATCTCCACATCCAGCTCCTTTCCTCTCTGCATCTACCACCCTAGGCCCAACCACTGCTATCTTCCTCTTGACTAATACAATAGCCATGCCTCTGGTATCACTGTTCCCATTCCTGCCTCCCTGCAATACATTCTCTACACTGTAGTGAGAACACCATTTTAAAAATGTGTTTGTTTGTTTGTTTTTTACATGGGTAGGCACCAGGAATTGAACCCCGGTCTCCGGCATGGCAGGTGAGAGCTCTGCCACTGAGCCACCTTTGTCCACCGGAGAACACCTTTTTAAATTAAGTCAAATTATGTCATTCACCTACCTACAAGCCTCCAAAAGCTTCCCTTTGAGTTCTAACTCCTTACTCTGATTCAAAAATCCCATGCCTTTTGGACCATTCCTATCTCTCTGCATTCACCTCATTCCACATTTTCTTCTTCCCTTTTTTGCTTTTGTCCTCATTCACAACAGATCTGTTTCCAAACTCTGGTTTTTGCAAATAGCCATTGCTTTTGCCAGGAGTACTCTTTTCCCTGATCATCGTATGTCTGGCTCCTTCCTGTCATCTACATCTAAAAGGTCACCTCCTCAGAAAGGATGTCATCAGGCCACCTAATGTAAAGTAGCCAGCCTGTTACTCTATCATACCACCACCCAATTTTAATTCTAGCCCATTTGTTGCTGCCTGATCATTTCTTGCTTTTTGTGGTTGGGGTGTGTGTGTGTCTGTGTTTCTGTGTGTTTGTATATTTTTCACTCTTGACTAGAAAATATGCAGGCATTTTGCTTGTCTTTTTCGTTATTTTATCCCTAGTGCTGGTCACGGAACAGGCCCTCTTACATATTTTCCAAATGACTGTACAAATGTTTGCATTTCACAGAAAATGGGAACCAGTGGAAGTTTCAAGAAGAAAACCTTTTAACCTGAAGAAACGACCAGCACATGTGAAGCCTGTAGGCAGTCTTCTTTTAGGACAGGTGGGCGTTTTCTGCTCCTCAAGTCACACTGTGGCAATGACCATCAGTTGCCTCGGTGAACTGGCTCAGGCTGTGAGCTCCCCATGGCAGACATTCTGCTTTTGACATTTTGACTAATCTCTTTATCTTTTCCAGGATCAAGTTTTATTATTTCTGGGCAAGTTTTCATTTTCAGAGATTGAGAAGGAAGGATGTGTCATGGGAGTAAGTCTAAGAGAACAAGGGACTGATGTGCTAATACCCCTTTCTGTCTTCCTTGGACTAGTTTAATATCCTCTCTTCCTGCATCCCTTAGGATTATATCAGAAACCTACTCTGATGTTCCCCCACGCTACTGTGGAACTTCATGTAATGCTGCTCTTTGAAGTGTATTCTTACACTCTGTATTCTAATTCTTTTAAATTCAGTGTATTTTGACTAGCTAGGTGAGAACTATAGGGCTGCAAAGGTTAGCTGCATGGAAAATTCTCTACTTCTAGTTTAAAATAATCTACTGTACACCCCATGAACATCATTATGGAAGTTTACAGCATAGCTTTGAGTCATCTACCTGCTTCATAGGGACATGAAATGGAATGCCCTATGTCAGAATGTCTAAAAGGGGAGGAAGATAGTACAAATTCAAGGCTGTCTTATAAAGAATAACAAGACTCTTTCTGCAGCTATTTTTTCCCTAAACACTTTTTAACATATTGAAGGGAACTGTAACTTGTATTTTTTCCTTCTCTTTTACTGTTTCATCTGTAGCTGTTGCCAGTACACTTTTATTATGTAAAAAAGTATTCTCATTTTTGCACATGCTGCTGAATATAATAGAGGAAATTATTGTTTTATGAGTTTACTATCTCAATTACTTTGCCTTTCATAAATATTTTACATATGCCTCTTATACCAGCCCATCTGTTATTCCCCAAGGTAATAAAATATGTGGAAAAGCAAAGTATTGTAATTTTTGTGTGTGTTTGTGATGAGCTTTTGCTATTACTCTAATGAAATTCTCACGAGATTTTTAACGGTGTAAGTTTAGCCCATTTTCTTAAGTGCAGTTAAGGAGATTTCTATAATCTTCCTTTCTGTCTGAAATGAGGCATGCAGTTCTATTTTTGGTTTTCCTGTGGTTTAGGAGATTGGCAGCTATTAGTTACTCTAGGTTAAGGTGGTGCTTAGGACATTAGAAGTGAAAACTGAAGTTAGGTGACAAAGACCAAATATGCTCCACCACTGATCACAAAAGAGCAATTCACACCTTTCAAAAGGGATATTTTGCTTCACAATTCAGTGAGGCATTGGAAATCAATGCAGTCAAGTGGCAGCTCTATCTCTCTCTCTGAAATCCATTTCTCTTCTACCAGGAATGCACAGGCTGGCCGGCTTTGGAGAAAATGACTCTATTTCTTCAGGTATCTGGGGCTCTCAATCAGTGCTAACCACATTCATTTAATAGATTCTTATGGATGCCAAGTTTATTAGTCAATTTAGTGGTTGAGACTTTGCTCCTGAGAATCAGTGTGTTACTATAACTGTGTAATACATCAGACTCAGGGAAAGAAAACAAACATTTAAACAGAACAGACATTCCAGTTTGCCCCCATCTGTTCTGTTTCCTTGCTACTGGTGGCCCCAAAAAATTTTTCCCAGGATATCTGCTTTTTTAGATATTTTAAAGTCATGATCATGGAATCCAGTTTCCACCAACTGTTTGCTGCATTTCCAAACAGCTGGTGGAAACTGGATTCCATGATCATGACTGCTTTGTCATTAAGCCCATTTCTTACTCATTACCTTAATTTATACTAATGCTAGTGTTTCTTGGTTCCAATCTAAAAGTTCATTTAGTGATTGATATATGTCATCTGGGCACATGATGACATTACTAGTCACTGGTTTGGTAGCCAGAATATATATATCAAAACTTTCACAGTGGAAAATTGAAATAATCCATTATTAAGAAGTAGGGGCCAGATTCTAAGGGGGGCAAGTAATAGTCTCAAACTGTTACCAGATTTAAGATGGAATCATATTCATTAAAATGTGTGATAAAATTTATAAACCCAAGATTTTGTTTTCATATCTGGAGTAAGGGATGTAGAAAAGCAAAGACCTCTCCATTCAGTGATTCATTTCTTGTGAAACAAGGTTCATGGAATGAGAAGAGATGATCTGTTATGTACCTTTTTAATAACCCATGATACAGCTTAATTACCTTATTAACAGAAATTCTACTCGATCCTCAACTAATTGCCTTACTATAGTTTTGTTGCTTCTTGCTGCCTTTTCAATCTTTCTTTTTCTCTTCCCTGTCTCAGTGGATTTCCAGTAAATAATTGATAAATTAAATGATTCAATAATTTTGCATACTGTTCTACCCATTCTGCATTCTTCTTGCCTCCTCTTAGTTGCCCAAAATCTCTAGTTCCTCCTTTTTCCTATCTAAATGTGTTTTGAAGCAAGGATCAGAAACAAATTCATCCCAAGGCTCAGACCACTAGTATTAGCAGCACTTGATTAAATGTGTTAAACTCTCTAATGTCAGGCATTAAGTTCTCCTTTCTAGTGGAGCAAATCCTGTTAGCTTCACTTTCAAATTGTATACAGCATCTGAACACTTTACCATCTTCTACTGGTAGGGCCCTGGGCAAGCCACTAACATCTGGACTAAGCAATAGACTCCTAAATGATCTCTCTGCCTGCTCTCTCTGTTGTATTCTGCCACACAGCCAAATGATGCTTTTAGAGTCAGGTCATGCTACTCCTTTGTTGAAAACCTTCCAGTGATTTCCCATCTCCCTTATTAGGAAAGCAAAAGTCCTTACAATGACCTCCAAAATTCTACACTATCTATTCCCTCTGTTTCCTCTCCTCCCACTTTCCCCTTTGTTCATTTCCCTCTAGCCATGCTGTCCTCTTTGTGTTCTCTCAATTTCAGGTCTGCATTTGCTGTTTATTCTGCTTAGAATGTTTTTCCCTGAGATATCAGCATGGCTCGCTCACTTGTTTCCTTCATGCTTCTCTCTGTTTAAGCCTTCTCTGACTACCCTATAGAAACAGTAACCCTCTCCACCCCCAGTATACCTTGTTTGTCAATGCCCCACATTATTTTCTCCATATTGCTTATCACCACCCAATATATATGACTGATTTGGCTGTGGTCTCCCTGTCTCTCGTTCAAAAGCACTCTGAAAGCAATTTGTTTTGTTCTTTACTACATCCCCAGTGCCTAGAGATGAGTCTTGGCCTAAAAGTTTCTTCAATTGAATGAGTGAATTACCCATTAAATTGTTCACATTTACTTGGTAATAGGGACCCCTCTGAAATTAGGAAAGTAGAGCGGACACCTTTTTTTTTTTCCTTGCATATGGGGAGGGATCTTCCTGCTAAAGGCACACAAATCTTTCCATTTACAGATGTCCTCTAGAGAATTTCATTTAAACAAAATGAAAGAGAAGTAAAAATTAGAACTAGAGTTCAATAAATTGATTTTAGATTCTTTGCTTGCTCTGTTTTAAGGTATTGATCATCTGAAATCAATGTCTGGCAAGTATTTGACTATATACCTATTTGATTTTTAAAAAAATATGTATTTACAATAATTCTGAGCATAGTACTATGTTCCCATAGGCATTTAATACATTTGGGGTCACATGAAAATGCATATAACTATAATTATCTTTCATATAAAATTGAATTCTCTGGCTGAGTTTACATTTCATGCATAATAGGGTGTGGAACAACTATACAAAGTAATATAATTTGTGATACTTGTTTTTAAAGCAGCATTTAGATGAGGGCAGTTCATTTAGCCATTTACCTCTAAAATTTTTCTTGTTCTCATCATACCTCCTTTTCTAAGAGTGCTTGGGGGTGGCCCCGCTGGAAGATCACGCCTTCCGCACGTGCAGCTTGGCCATGGACCACTGCAGTGTTAGAGGGACATGATTTATGCTATTGATTCCCAGACAGAAGGATTTTGAGAGGAACACAATCTGCAACCATGCTGATGAAACAAGATGCTGTAAGGTGTGGGACTGAAGGGAAAGCATTTAACTTAATAAAATCAAATCACTGAATTTGCAGATGCTAAAGTTCTCATTGTCAGAACAGTCTTCTGAGATGGCTATCGTAACTGAGCCAAGGCAGAAAACCCAGAGAGGCCAGAGGTGCTATATAGTAAACTGTTGGAATTTTATCTATGACTTCAGTTATCAAATTCCTTAAAGTGTCTAGTACACAGAGTCCCAGTTTTCTCACCTAAACATGAATTTATTAGAATAAATGGTCCCTAGGGTCCCTTCTAGCTCTAGTCTTTGACATGACTGTTGTTAAAGAAAGTGGGCTATAAATGGTTGGGAGAACATGGGAAATATTAGAGGGAAAGAGAAAATGACTCAAGGGTTGGAAAAAAGCAGTTGTGAGACTAATACAACGGAAATGTTAACATAGGAAAAAGGAGAGGTATTGAGTATCAATTCTCTAGTGTACGTAGGGTTACCTATTATAGCTCGAGACTTGCTATTCTCCCATCTGCAACAAGGAAGGGTGTGAAAGGGAATGGAATGAGGTTCTTAGGAATGTTGTGGATTTTGTTTTCCAAAGGGGATTGGCACCTGTCGGATTTGGATGCTTTAGGAGTATTCTGCTTGGAAGCAGAGGGCTTAACTTGCTGAATACTCTAGATTCCTCCTGTATTGTCCAGTGAGGATTTATGTTTATAATATAATTATGCCTGTGGCGAGGAAAACCATCAATTCTGTCGATGTTGCTAAAAACTTGCTAATTTGCCTGGCTAGGCCAGTACAGTGCTGTTATGGGGCATCCTGAACTTACAGTGCAAACATACTATGTTTTTTTTTTTTTTGGGACTTGCACTGTAGAGAAAAACTTGGCTATTATGTGGCATCTTTTCTTTTGTAAAGTCATATTCAGACTTCAACAGCGACCCTGATGAGTGGGTATCTCCAAAGACCTGGCCATTGGCAGGTGCAGCGTCTGGCCCTCATTTGCTTATTTTCTGCTGCTCCATGGAAAATTATAGTTTCTCTTATTCTGGAAGGCTGTTTTCTTTTTATAATATGAAAATGCCTTGTAGTGAAGAATAATCCTAAGAATTGAGCAATTCGCATATTACAACCTAGATGAGAGACTTTCTGAATAAGGTTTTGGCAGAGGACATCAATCTCCATATGCCTTCAGCTCCTCGGGGACTCAAATCCTGGCATCATTAGTTAACAGAAGCCTCTTGGCTCATCTTAACGGTAATGACAGACATACATTTGAATGATCACTGTGAGCGAGAGAAATAAACATCCCCCTAGGACCAAGTGTGAGTACATAATAGCCCTGAAGACTATTGGACACACTCCATTTCTCACCTCTCCCCCAATCTATGCTGACACAGAACAATATTCATGTCCTAAGCATTCTGACTCACACGTATCCTATAGGGTTTTCTGTTGTTGTTGTTGGTTTTTGCATGGGCAGGCACCAGGAATTGAACCTGGGTCTCGGGCTCCTATAGGGATTCTTGCTGCATAATCACATGGGTACATCCAGCTTGTCTCCTTCAAAATTATTAAGTTCCCCTTACATTCCCAGGTTATGTTCTGATTACATGTTCTTGAGAACTAGCTCTGAGAAGCCCCTTTTTCTCCCAAAGCTGAAAAAAGAAAAATGTCTTCTATTTTTTCTCATCCAGATACAAAGGATGTTTGCTAATGTATGTGAGTATGGGAGTAGCATCTCAGCATGAATCTAGGATTTCAGTCTCTGAGTTACACTGTGCTGGAAGGAGCATTCTCACCTTTAGTAAATGATTTCTGAGGGGCCAAAGACAAGTGAGGTACTTCTGTGCATGGAATACCTAATAGAGTGTTCCAGAACCAGTTGGGGAAATAACTTTATGGGGACGTGGCCTTTGGCATCATGAGGCAAAGGGTAGTAGCTCAGAATGCTACTTCCTCTCTGAACCCAGTGCCTGTTTCCACTTTGGGGGGTACCTAAGAGGACCTCCCTGCATGGTGCTGGTACCAGTGGATGAAGTAGATAAAGATGGTTAATGCAGGGGGTCTTAACATGATTTTCGTGGACTATTTCCATTGAACCATCTAGGGTATCTGTTACAAACTAGATGTCTGGCCTTTGCCCCTAATCACTTGACTCAGAATACCTAGGGGTGGAGTCTGGGAATCTTCATTTCAAAGAGGTTTTTTTTTTTTGTGCATAGATATTTGGGAACCACTGGCCCATGTGTATACTTATATAAAACATTAACTTTTCTCTTACTATTTTTATTATTCTGACTTCCACTGTGCATAGTTATTCAGATGTAACTTAAAAGTTTGTTCTGTTTTGCACGTAGTGATATATAAGCATTTCTCAACGGGTGAATTTTCCAAGATGTCCTTAACCATGTTATTACTTCTATGTCTGCTTCTGTATCTGGCCATGCTTTCCCATCCTTCTGGAGTAAATGCTCAGCTTTAAAAACCTGATACCAATATGCTTTCCATTATCACCCATCTTAGTTGCCATCAAAGTCCACCAGGCTCCAAAATGATGTGGTATTTCAGTTACTCTCTTCTCTTGCCAGAGAATTAATTGGGAATTAATGTGGCTGTACCTTCCAGCCTGAGTGACTTCCTGGCATTGCAGAGGGTTGAGTGTGGAGTCACTGTGATCCTCATAAGAATGGCACGTTGGAATAGTTGGAACTTGGAGAGTGAGTCTGGTATAATAAAAAAAGGCACAAATTCTTTGAGAGCTGGGGTCTATGTCTCTCCCCTTGACATGGGCGGGCCATGTCATAGCTCTGATCGATAAGTATGGCATCAGCGACTCTGTACAGTGATCCTGGTACGGTGTACAGCCGTGTCAATGTAACTTTTCCTGGCCAGGCTAGTTTCTGCTTCCTCTCATATGGAACATGCTCTCTGGGAGCCCACATAGAGAGGTTTTACACCAAGACACCAGACATAAAAGTGGACCCTCCACATCGGGAGCCCTTCAAAAGCCCAGTCCCAGCTGAATAACACAAAATGATCCCAGTTAATCCCTTGTGGAGCAGAAGAACAGTTCAGCTAATTCCCGCCTGAACTCCTGGCCCACAAAATTGTGACATATAAGAAAGGAGTTGTTTTAAGCCCTTAGATTTTGGGGAAGTCTTTTTACACAGGACTAGATGACTAAATCTGGTGCTATAATCACTTACTCTTATTCATACATAAGATTTTGTTTTCACTTCAGGAAACCAGGAAATAAAACCAGTGGCATAAAATTCCTGCATTAACACTTAGCAGAAGAACATAAATTATGTTCAACCTAAGTAAAAAATATGCTTTACCTGATAAACTAAAAGCAATTTAAAGACTTTTCTTGGTTTGTAAAGCAACATAGTTCTCAGTATTTAGAGTGGAAATGCATATAAATTGAGCTGAATATACATTATAGGGAAATATCACTACTATATTAAATGAGTTGCTTAAATTCTCACCACAATCGGTTAGCAACATTTTCATGCCTAGCACTAGATCCCATTGACCAGTGACTTTCAAACTTCTTTAACTGCTGTTTGTCGTACAAACACATTTTACACACATACATATAACTTTGGCACAAGTTCCATGAAATGCTATTTACCCTCATGACATGAGATGCATCTTAATATTTTCTAATGTAAATGCTATTTACCCTCATGACATGAGATGCATCTTAATATTTTCTAATGTATATTCCTGTTATAAATACTGGTCAACAGATACTAAATTGATTTCATGACCCATTAATGAATTGTAAACTACAGTCTGGAAAACACAGCCCTAATCTTTGTAGGGCCAAGGACTCAGTTTTATTCAACACTGTGTACACAGCACTTGGAAATTTTTGCTGTATAGAAGGTACACAGGCATTTAATGAATGGACAAACTTCATGACAGTAGTTCCAATTTATTAAAATGGGACAGAAATTAATCATTTAAGTTAGGAAATCCAGGGTCAACCCTTGACTCAAATGATTTTATATTTTTGTGTAAGCAACTTTAATTCTCCAATTTGTAAAATGGAACTTGTGACAGCTGGTACTCTCCACCTTACAGCATTATCATGAGGATAAAATGATCCCACAAATATAAAAACTACTTTGAGTAAAAGATATATAAATATGAATAACAGATTAACATATTTGTTATTTATACACTTTGAAATGTCTAGAGATGTCATATAAATTCTTCACTTTGTGAGGTAGCACCACTTCATGAAACTGGAATTAGGGGGAAGTCGCTGAAGTAGAGGTCTGCACTTAAACCTTTTTAAAGAGAGGAAATTTACTTACAGTTTCATTTAGTAATACCATACTGCATAAATGTTGGGCAGGGAATGCTACCTTCAAGTATTAACCATCAGCCACTACTAGATGAGAATACTCAGCACCAGCTTAAGCAGGCCTCTTGTGGATACAGTACCCTTGTTTTTGTAAATGGATATTTCTGTAATTCTGAAGAGGGAACTGATTGAGTGAAGTGCCCTTATTTCCCTTCAGGCAGTTATTAATTCCTAGCACATGTGTGGAAAATGCAATCATTTCTAAACTATTATGTTTTGGATATAAGATTTTGTATAATGTTTGGGGAAGACTTGTGGATTTTGTCCTTACTAAACTGTTCCAATAACAACCAAGAGCTCTGAGCTCTGAGCTATCAACAAGATTATTTTTGCTCAGAGCCTAAGGGTAACCTTTCTTTTTAACTACCCTAATGATCTGTTCTTTCTGTAAAGCCTGCCTCGCACCAGGTATCATGTGCACTTTCCTAGCTTGCCAACTGGGATAGCAGGAGTTAGATGCACTGACTGAAATCAGAAGAACTGGCTCTAAAGTTTGTTTCTCCCACTTTAAATAAGTGTGACGCTGGGTGGTTTCATTACCTCAAAGATTTATGAGAATAAATAAGATATAGTATATACATATGCATATATACTCACACATGCATATATATATATATATATGCATGAAGTATTTAGCACGATTCCCAGCACATAAAAAAACACTCAATGAATGACAGTTCTTGTTAGCTATTGTAATTATTGTTATTTTTAAAATGAATTATGGCCCATTCTTTCTTGTCTGAACTAGGTGGCTATTACTGTAGGGCTGCAGAAAAGTATGCTCAAGAAATAAGCATGCTTGTTTCTATAAGAGCCAAGGAAAATATTTCATATTTCTTACCATGCTTTGGGGCTTGACCAGTGTGATACCTGGGGATACAGCTGGAGGACAGTAATGTCCCAGCTCCTATACCAAATCCCTAAAGAGGAGCAGTGTATATAATGCAGCACTGAATACACACTGTCAGCCTGTCAGTCTTCCCTTTGTTTGCTGGGGGAAGGCTGCCCTGTTAAATTTTGTAGTTGGTTGGAGGAATTGGGACACTAATGCAATTGCTCACCCCTGTGATCCCGAGCTATTTTGAAGTATCCTTTCTAATTGACTAGAGGCAAAACTGTGAAGTAGTCATTTGTCTCTGTCGCTTCTAGCCCCTCCCATTTGCAGGTTGCACTTTCTTTCTTCCCCCCCTCATCCTTCTGCCAGTGAACTTCTCCCATTCCATACCGAAAATTAGCTGAAAATGGCCTAAAAGGATATCCCTTTCAGGTACATTTATGTTTTAAAAAACTCTAAAAACTTAAATAAATAATTCTCTTAGAACAGTTTACAGACATTTGTAGGCCAGTAGGAAAAATAATTTTGGACTGGAGACATATGATATCTTTAAGTTCACACTGCCTCCTCATCTAAGTCTCAGCTGAAAAAACACTGTGCCACTGAAGTAGGAAGGAAAGTTATTCCAGCATTTCCAAAGAGTGTTCTGGAAGATGACAGTTGGTTTCATTGTGGTCAAATACTTTTCTTAAAAAATGTTGGGAATAACAAAGTTCAACAAATTTCCTTGCTGTACAGATTCTCGAAACCTTCAACATGCTATTAGTTTTATGAATTTCCAAGGGGACATTTAGGATGTAGCATTTTCCATCTCATCTGATTATTTTCCCTTTTAATTTTCATGAAGCACCTTCAGCACCGGTGTGGCACAGAACATGCTTTACAGAGCACCAATCTAGTCCAACCCACTCATCCAATGATGAACTGAGGCAGGGAACACCTGAATGACTTGCTCAATGTTACCTATGGAACTGGCTGTAGAGTCAGGACTACAGATCGGTTCTCTTATTTTACGACGTGGTGGAAAATCTTAATTGCATGTATGATTAAATGTCTTTCTTCTCAGACCACAGGTGCCCCCAAAGGAAAAAAATTTGACTCTTTTGCTCACCACTGTATTCCCAGCACCTAGCAAAGTACTTGGCACACAAGACTGAATCATTATTTATTAAAATTGAATTGCAAAAGGATTGAGGAAAGATGGCAGAGAAAGATGCCCCTGGAAACAGCCCCTCCATCAGAATAACTATTGAACCACAAGAACTGTTTGAATCAGAAATTTTGACTCTCTGGAGTCTACCTGAACCCTGGGCAGCATCAAGGGAGGAGTAGGTGGAAGAGGCTGGTAAACTGCAGCAAACACCAATAAATCTGACTCTCTCTGCAGCGGCTACAACCCCTCATCCCCCAGCCCCATGGTGGATAGCAGTGGGGACTGCAGTCAGGCTCCTGGTGCAGCTTGCTGGTGCAAGCTTGGGACATAAAGATCTAGTCCTCCAAACTCCATTGTGTGGTCAGATTGTTGACCACTACTTTTGATTAGCTACATCTGACTGCTGGGATCTCATGGTGGCCATTATTCCAACCCCTGTGGGTAAAGGTGCTGGAGAAATCTTAAAGATTGTAATCTTTTTCAAAACTATAGAAAGCAGTTAAAGGGCTGCATTAATTGGGCAAACACAGACTCAAGAAAATGCAGCTTCAAAAGACATAGGAGAATATCCTGTTGCCCTTGCTGGTAGCTCCCTAAAGTAATGTGTGATCAAGCCAGATTAGCTCCCACTGTGGGTCCATGGCCCTGTTCCAGAGGGAGCAAAGTGACCCCTGCATGCATACTTGATGCATGTCTGTCAGTGCCAATCTATCACTTGAAAGCTTGAAGGACTGAGCCAGGGAATGTATCTCAGGCTCACCCAAACAGAGTTTTTCCTGAGAGCAGAGAAGTGGCTTGTAGACAGCTGGGACAGTGTGAGAAACAATAAATTGAAGTGGCCTAGGGCAAAGGACTACCTGCATAAGGTCACACCGCAGAGCACCCAGGAGGGGATCTATTTCAAAAGGAGTATAGCGGATGTTCACTTAAACTCCTGTAGACTGTAAATGGGGGAATTCCTAAGGCAAACAACAAAACAAGCCCAGAGAAGAAGCAGGCTCCATGGTTCTCTCAGGCTCAGATATAAAGGAGAGAACTTTGTGCTTCCCATTTGCCTCAGGTTGTCCTTCCTTATAGAAGGGCTAAACTCTGCAGGACACCACCATTCAAAGCAGGGACAATTTGCAAAGACTGTGAAAGGTACATTGTGCTTTGGTTTGTTTGATTGATTAGCTCCTGGAATTCAAGGAAATCTCTGTCTTATCACTAGCTGGACCCAAACTTAAGGACCAGACAATTCAGGAACTACATCCTAGAGTTAACACTTTTAAAATATTAAAATGTACAGTGTGCAACAAAAGATTACAAGACAAACAAAGAAACAGGAAATGATGGCCCATCCAAATGAACAAGATAAGAATCCATAAACCATCAACAAAGAGGAGTAGGTGTTGGACATACGGGACAAAGACTATTAAAAAATGATCCTCAATATGCTCGAGTAGATAAAGGCAAACACTAATGGAGAAAAAACTGAAAGATATGAGGAAAATAATGAATGAACCATATGGGAATATCTTTGTGATTCTCAAAGAGACCAAACAGAAATAGTGGAGTTGAAGAAAACAATAACTAAAGCAAAAAATTCCCTAGAGGGTTTCAACAGCAGATTGGAGGTGGCAGAAGAAAGAATCAGTGTTTTCGAAGACAAGACAATTAAAATGATTCAGGCTGTGGAACAGAAAGAATAAAGATTAAAAAAAGACTGGACAGAGCCTAAGAGACCTGTGAGACACCATCAAGCGTACCAATATGCACACTGTGGTAGTCCCAGAAGGAGGAGAAGAAAGGGGCAGAAGGAATATTCAAAGAAATCATGGCAGAAAATTTACCAAATTTACAAAAGAATATGCACATTGACAAAGCCCCCCCAAAACCCCAAGAAAGATAAACTCAAAGAGAAACATGCCCACATGTAGTAATCAAATGGCCCAATGTCAAGGACAAGGAAAGAGTTCTGAAGCTACAAGAGAAAACAAGTTACACACAAGCGAATTTTAATGAGAA
>PVIY010021755.1:0-13357 GCA_004026745.1 Myrmecophaga tridactyla
TTGTTATTTTTTGCTGGCATTTAGGCATTTCATTACCTTAATTAGTTTATTCTGGAGACTGTTTTCACTTCTTTTACTTAGCGTTTTCTAGCTGGATGAATTTGTTGTCTGTCTGTTCTTTGACATTCAGTTCAGCTTTTTCTGGACCTCTAGCTTAGGTTTTGTTTAACAGAGGAGAATTTTTCAGTTCTTGTTTCTTGCCCTGCCTGTATGGTGCCTTCCCCCCCACCCTTAGGAGGGTCTACTTAGGTATTATAGACCCGAGCCGGATATTCCCAGACCAAACTGGCCCCCTGTCAGGAGGAAAGAGTCACATGTGTCAGTTCTCCCTAAGGGTGAGACCCAGAAGGTTGAAAGACTTTCCTGTGAAGTCTCTGGACTCTGTTTTTCTTATCCTGCCCAGTATGTGGTGCTTGTCTGCCTGCAGGTCCCATCAGCATAACATGATGCTGTAGCTTTAACTTTGGCAGACTCTCCTGCTTGGGGCGTGGTGGAGACAGAGGAGAGGTTGTAGGTTGGTTTTAATGGCTTCAAACTACCAAGCCCTTGTGTCTGAATACTTTAAGGGAGGGATTCCACCTGAGTTGGGCTTCACCCCTCCCCTGGGGAAGGCATAGGTCCAGTCAAGCCCTCAAACAAGCTTGTTTCTGCCTATGCCTGGGGCAGTTGCAGCCTGAGAAGTCATGCCACTGTATCCAAAGGCAGTGAAGCCTTTGTAGAAACACAGCCACAAAAACCTCTGTTTCTTTTTTTTTACTTTTTCCGTCAGCCCTACCCCTTTGGCACTGGGGCAAAAATGAGCAACCTCTGCTTTGACCAGGCCCACCTGGGCTGGGGGCATATTTTCAGTAGTCAGAATTTGTCAATTAATTCCACAATTGTGTGTGGTTGTGCTCAGCCGCTGCTGCTGGTAAAGTCCCTTTCCTTTCCCCTCTGGGAAGCAGCCTGTGGGCGAGGGGCACTGGCCACCGTGGCTTGGGGAATTCACAGTTTTGGGTGGGCTTGCAGCCAGTCCAGCTGGTCCAGACTAGGGTATGCTGTGTGTCCAGTCACTGATGTGGCCCCAGGAGCTGTTCTGTACTGTTCCTGGTTATTTAGTAGCTGTTCTGGAGGATAAACTAAATTGTGCACCTTGCTAAGCTGCCATCTTGGCCCAGGAGTCTGGTTGGCAAGTTTTGATAGGTAGAAATATCTAACTGAAACATGTGCAAGAGTGACCTTCAGAGTAGCCTCTCAACTCTATTTGAACTCTCCCAGCCTCTGATACCTTATTTGTTACACTTCTTTCCCCCCTTTTGGTCAGGATGGCATTGTTGATCCTAAAGTTCCAGGGCCAGGCTTATCCCTGGGAATCATATCCCATGCCGCCAGGAAGACTTTCACCCCTGGATGTCATGTCCCACATAGTGGGGAGGGCAACGGTTTCACTTGCAGAGTTGGGCTCAGAAAGAGAGAGGACATATCTGAGCAACAAAAGAAGTCCTCTGGAAATAACTCTTAGGCATATCTATAGGTAGGCTAAGCTTCTCCACTACATGCATAGGCTTCACAAGAGCAAGCCTCAAGATCAAGAGCTTGGCCTACTGATTTGCGTGTCCTTAATGTTTGAGACAGTATGAGGCATTTCCATAGTGGTAAAGTTTAATAGTTCCATAATTTTTCTCCCATCCCTCAAGGGACCTTGCCAATACTTCTTGATTATCTGCTTCATATACTCTGGGATGTATCCAGGCATTATATTAAGCTATACCGGATTAAAGACTCTCATTCTTATTCTGGGCTCCCTGTGTTTGGATTGTTTAAATGACCTATTCAGACACATTGAGTTAAATTATGTGTTACAGAAAATTTAAGTACTGAACATAATAAAACTTTTTTCCTTTGGTCTCAAAGAGTAGGTGAAGTTGTAAAATACTTGCTATGTCTTCTTTATCCCTGTATTCTGAATTACCTTAATCCTGACCTATCAGCTTCATTCTTATCTCTAAATACTAGGTCACACATACATAAAACAGCTCCTAAAAATCCAGAAATAACAATTACCACTCCAAACTTAATGTGACTGCTGTAGAGCTTACAATCTAGGCCCCAGTTTTCTTATAAGTATCTGCTAAATGAGATCATACAATATTTGCTCTTTTGTTTTTAGACTATTTTGTCTTACCAAGTGTCCCACAAGTTTGTTCATATCGTTGCATGCCTTACAACTTCATTCCTTCTTGTAACGGCACAATATTTGATCATGTGTACACACCATCATTTGCTAATCTATTTCTCAGTCAGGGCATTTCCCCCTCATTCTTGAAGGACAGTTTTGCTGGGTATAGAATTCTTAGTTGGCAGTTTTTTTCTCATTCAGAATCTTAAATATATCATACCCTGCCTTCTTGCCTCCATGATTTCTGCTGAGAAATCCCCACATATCCTTATCGAGCTTCCCTTGAATGTGATGGATTACTTTTCTCTTGGTGCTTTCAAAATTCTCTCTTTATCTTTGACAATCTGATTAGTAAGTATCTTGGAGCATGTCTATTTGCATCTGTGCTGTTTGGGGTACACCACCTTCTTGGATCTGCAATTTTATGTCTTTCATAAGAGATGGGAAATTTTCAGTGATTATTTCCTCCATTAGTTTTTCTCCTCCTTCTCCCTTCTCTTCTCCTTCCAGGACACACATAACAAGTATATTCTTACACCTCATGTTGTAGTTCAGTTCCCTGAGACCCTTCTCATATTTTCCCATTCTTTTCTCTATATTTTCTTTTGTGTGTCAGATTTCAGATGTCCAGTTCCCTAGTTCAATCCTTTCTTCTGCCTCTTCAAATCTATCATTGGAGGTTTCCATTTTTTCATCTCTTCTATTGTGCCTTTCATTCCCTTTTAGTTCTGTGGTTTGTTTTTTTCAAACTTTTGAGCTCTTCTTTTTGTTCACCCAATGTCTTCTTTATCTCTGCATTCAACTCATTGATTTTTAATGAGATTTTGCATGTCTGTTCAAACATTCAGGATTCATTGTTTCAACTCCTTTATGTCATTTGAAGTATTGGTTTGTTCCTTTGACTGGGCCATATCTTTGATTTTCCTAGCAAAACTCATTATTTTCTGCCAGCATCTCGCTGTTTGATTTTCTTAATTAGTTTATTCCGGAGGTTGTTTTCACTCTTTTACTTAGAGTTTTCTTGCTGGATGGCTTTGCTCTCTATCTGTTCTTTGACATTCAGTTCAATTTATTCTAGGCCTCTAGCATAGGTTCTGTTAAACTGACAAGAATATTTCAGTTCTAGTTTTTCTGTTTCTTGCCCTGCCTATATAGAGTTTTTTTTGTTGTTGTTTGTTTGCTTGAAGAGGGTCTCCTCAGATATTATAGACCCAAGTCAGATTTTCCCAGACTAGACAGATCCACATCTCAGGAGGAGAGAGTAGCCAGCCTCAGTTTCCCTTAGGGGAAGATCCAACTGGTTGTGAGACTTTCATATGAAGCCTCAAGACTATGTGCTTTTCCTATCCTGCCCAGCATGTGGTGCTTGTCTGCCCTCAAAGTCCCACCAGCTTAAAGTGATATAGTGCCTCTAATTTCAGCAGACTATCCCTGCCAGGTGCATGGTTAAGACAGAGGTGAGGTAGTAGGTAGGATTTGACTACTTCTGTTTTCCAGCCCCAGAGGACTGAATTCCTTGAAGGAGGGATTCCATTTGAGCTGGGCCCTGTCCCTCTTTTCTTGGTGAAGATATGCCTTTTAGGGTATTAACCCCTTTCACCTGACAAGTTACTTTGTCTTTCAGACAAACCTTAGTTCTGCCCTTGCCTGGGGCAGTGCTGGAGCCTGAGAGTGCTTGTAGTTCTAGCTAATGAGCTGTTAAGAAGTAAAAAAAGCAGAACAGCCTTTTCAGAGCTGGATCCTCACTCCTCAGGTTTGAGTTGGTACATAGCTTTATGTATCTGTAGGTCCTATGTGCCCCCCTTTCTTGGGGTTCAGTCCTTTTCTTATATTTTGTGGTATGCAACTAAAAAAGTTTGAGTTGGTCTTGTTTGTTTTCCATCATCCTTGTCCCTTCTCTGTGGGTGCAAAAACTCCTAGTTCCTTTAGTGCTTATTTCAGGTTTATCTGTGCTGGGGACCTGTTTTCAGTAGTCAAAATTTGTTCATTAATTCAACAATTGGAGCTTGGTTGAGCTCAGCTCCTTGCTGCTAGTAAAGTCTATTTCCTTTCCCCCTGGGAAACCAGCCTGCTGGGCCCATGGGGGAAGGATGCCAGCCTCCGCAGTTTGGGGGACTCACAGTTCTATGTGGGATCTCATCTGTTCCACCTGGTCCAGACTGGTTTACACTATGTATCCAGTCACTGATGTTCCCCCAGCAGTTTTTCTGTACCATTCCTGGCTATTCACAAGCTTCTCTGGAGGACAAAGTAAATTCCACACCTCACTATGCTGCCATCTTGCTGCACCTCCCTAGATGGATGATAAGAGGACCATTAGTAAAGGCAAGAGGATCACACCTGGGGAGGAGGGATTCCACATGGTCCAGGCAGGACATGGCAATGGCATAAATAAAGGGGAGAGAGTACAAATGTCCATAGAGTCAGAGCTGTCTAGGAAGTGGCACTGTCAGTTCCTGGTAACTAAGTGGGGATGAAGGAAGGCAGGAATCAAGGGTAACACTCTCCTATCTGATGGTGCTTTTCACTGAGAGGAGAACTTACCTGAGAAGCAGAGAAACAGGGTAGAGAGGGTGTGGCTATTCAGAGCCTTACTGCTGAGAGCAAGAACCAGGACCAGCAGGTGATTGGGCCCCAACCTAACCTACCACATTAACTTTTACTGGTTCAGCACATGATGAATTATCAGTGTCTGTCCCTTTCCTTTGTGGGGAGACTCTCACTGCCTGAGTTCCCTTACCCTGCTTTCTCTCCAGAGAAAACTATTGTAGGGACATTGCCCAGTTAAATCTTTTGGGGACCACCAAGACTTTTAAGTCCTGGGGTCTTTAGGTTTCAGGAGTCCATGAGGACGCTGAAAATGTGTACAGACTTTGGAGTGTATGGACAGTTTTTTGGAGGAAGAAGGTCCTCCTATCTGTTCCCCTTCCTCAGGAAGTACAGGGAGAGATAAGCTCCTTAGAGTTCCATAGTTGGATAGATGGCTTGTAAACACAGCATTGGGGCATTCGATATTGCTTAAGGAGAAAGTAAACATTGTTTTTTTCTATACAAAGAATCATGTTTCCTAGGTAAGCACATCTGGGAAACAGATTTGGTGCTTAAAAAGCTATGTATCAACTGTCCTGGATGCCTTGATCCTTTAAGTGGCCTTTGGGGTCCCAGGACATTTTTGCTGCAGACTTTATCACCTTGTGTGGCTTTTAGTGTGGCTGTATCCCTGAGAAACCTGTGAACATGACGGAGGACCCTGTTTCCCATCCAGTACATGGTGAAGGATGGAAGGAATGAAAGAAATGAGTGGATGGGAGGAAGAGGAGGCACCCACAATTTTAAGGAGGCTGAGGGAATTCGTAATTTTCGTTCTTGCCCTGGTTGCCTCCATTTCTCTCTCCCTCTTTGCAGTCTGCCCCTCATGCTCACTCCCTGCAGGAAGCTTTCCCAGATTGTGCCCAGCCACAATGTTTAAGTCTGGGCCTGCAGGCTAGCTCCTATCCCCAACTCCCTCTTTCTTTGGAAAAGAGGCCAGCAAGGGGATTCACAAAGGTACAAAGGTTCTGTGGCAGCAGGGCGTGGGGGTGGGGTGGGAGGAGGATGGGCAGAGGTCATAACCTTCCTGTGTAGCAACAAAATTTATGCACACTCGAAAGAGAAACAAGCAAAAAAAGCTGAAAAATGAAAGCAACTGGATGGAGGAGCAGGGGACAGATCAAAGGGACAGAAGAGTAACCTGTTGGTACCTGTTGGGAATCTGGCCTCTTACTTCAGCACCATTAACCCCAGGTTCCTAGGGTGGGGGTGGGGGTGGCTGGTCTGCTTCCTTACCCATCCCAAGAGAAGATTTCCCAGTAAACTTGGTGGAGGAACCACCAGGTTGTTCTAGTCTCGCTGGGGAGAAGATGCTATCTTCCAAGGTGGCATCTTTATTAAGATGTTGAAGGGGTGCTCTGGGGAGAGAGGGGGAAGGGGCACCCACAGGTCAAGCATTCCCTGGGTGCTGGCTGAATGTCCATATTCTGTGCCTTCTTTCCTAATGGAGGAGTTATCAAGGGCTCTGGACTTGGTTTTTTAGCCAAGTGGCCTTGGAAGAGTTATTTAACCTGAGCCCCATCTTACTCGTGTGTTGAAATGGAGCACGATGCCTACCTCAAAGGACTGTTCAGAGGATACTTTGACTGGCTGAACATAGGACCTGGCACAATGTAAGTGCTCACTTTCTGTCAGGGTTCTGGACTGCATGCAGAATTTGCCCTGGCAAAGAGGTCAGTAACTGTCACTGAGGCCTGATTGCAACATCACCAGTTAAACCACATGGCCAAGCCAGTGACAAAACCTCTGGTGCCTCAGAATCCTGAGATAAAGGACAAGAGGGGTCTGCTTTCACCATCCCTCTCATGAATGGGAGCAGAGAGGAAGCCACTAGACAGAGATGGCTTTGGAATAAAACATGAAAAGCCAACTCATACTGAATACTCATCTGGTCCAAGCTAAGCCCTTTACATCCATTAGTTCACGTAATCTTTGCAAACCTCAATGGGTGGATACTATTATTCTCATATGTTGGTTTTACCTTTCAATGCAGTTATTTTTTTTTAGATTTGGAAAATATGGAAAAATTTAATGAAGAAAATATAAATCATCCCTAGAGTTCTCACCTGGAGAACACCACAGCTATATTTTGGTGAGTTCCTCCCTGGTGTTCATTTTAACCTGATTTTATGTTTTTAAAAAGTTTGGAGGGAGGAGGGAGAAGCTCACAACGGAATTTGCTGGACTTGTGTCCTTCTGGAAAGGATGCTGAAAAGGGGATGTATGTCAGGGTCAATACAATTTTTTTTTTCAAAACAGTACATGCTCAGTGGTTTAAAAGTTAGAGCAAAAAAGGCTTTTCTTGGGAAGCAACTGTCCCTCTTTTCTGGCTTCCCCACCCTTCCTAACTCTATGCCCAAGCCCTAAGAACACAGTGGCAGCCTTCTTATATAAGAGGTGGCCACACTTTTGATACTGAGGTAACAGAAATTTCAAAAGGGACTAGGGATCAAATAGCCTATCAGGTTAAATGGCCAGACTGGCTACAGAGCCTAAATATACCTCTGCCTCAAGGGTCTACCCAGGCATGTCAAATAAGACATTAAAAAATGCTTAAATCCCTGTTCTCTGCTTTAGAAGCTCCAGTAATAATTTTTGGAGTTATGCTGGATGAGGAGAGTCAAAGTTTAATAGAAAGTTGTCTGGGTGGAGGGAGATTTGGTTCTGACTGGCTGCATGACCTGGGTAAATCTCTCCCCTCTGGACTTTGACATCTTCATGTGAAAAACAAAACAAGTTGTTGGACAGATGACCCTTACGGCCCTGCCCATGCTGACAGAGGGAGAGTCTGTACTGTTGTTGCTGCTGATGATTGCAATTCCATCTCTGGAATCCTTCTTGTGTGTTGGTGCTTCCTGTTTGTCCTCCTCACAACCATGCCCAAAGTAGGCATTATTACCCCATTTTACAGATGGAATTGAGGTTATCACAGGGGCATCAGGGCCACATAGCTAGAGAGAGTCAGGGCCAAGTTCTAAACTGGAAGCTCTGGCACCAGAGTGCATATTCCTTCTATTGCCTCAGGCTGGCTCCCTGAGCAATCTGTCCTACTTTCCCTGCAATGGGTTCCATGGCCTCCAACAAGAGCAGTGCCCAGCCTACACATCCACTTATTCTCACCTCAGGGAGAAGGCCATTGTACTCGTATAATGCCAATCTCTCCTCCTAGATCAGTAGTTCCCTGCCTTGACTGCGTATTAGTCACCTGGTGAGTTTTGGAAAACACTATGCCTGTGCCCTACCCCTAGAGATTCTGATTTAATTGATCTGGGCTAGGGTCCTGGGATTGGTATGTCCTACAAGCTCCCCAGGGGATTCCAAAGTGTAACCAGGATTGAGAACCTTGTATTAGCCTGTCAGCTTACAAAGGGCCTCATTCACAATGCCTGGCCCTGGGGAATTTCTGTGCAGAAATGAATAAACAAGCCAGGTGCACAAGCAAATGAACAGAAGTTTGGGGTGGGGTGGACAGAATGTGGGTTTTGAGAGTTCAATAAGGGCCTAGATGTTCCAGTTCTGCTGGGCCACATTCAGGGGAAGCATGATCTCACTCTCCTAGGAAGCTGGCAGCTTCCCAAAGGAGAAAGGTGAGGCTGCAGAGCTGCCTCTGGTTTGGGACAGTTTAAGGTAGAGATGGATGTGAAAGTTTGGTTTCTGTCTCCACCCCCACCCCCACCTGGTAACAGGGTGGAATGCCCTTTGTGCTAAGCCTAGGTCCAACCTACTCTCTAAGCACCTTTAATGAATGAATTAGTGAATCCGACTTCTGTCACCTTCCAGGCCTAGTTTATTCTCTACTCCTTCAGGAAATCTTCCTGGGTCTACTGCTCTGAACTCTCTTCACTCTTTAGTCCATTGGTGTAACCCAATCTAGCATTGGCTTGGATCTTCATTACGTTGTCTTGACTTCATTATGAGTCTTGTGTTTTCCAACTAGATTAAGACTCCTAAGACTCAAAATTTTGAACACCTCAAGGTCCATCGATATCACAGCTTGCTTCTCTCTTTGCTTCTTCAGGTGAGTGAGGGTGATCTATTTTCTCATAGGCTGGCAACATCATCATTCATTGCATCAATCATAGTTGAGTACTGTGCCCACAGGGCAGGCTCTACCCTCTTGGATAGAGGTGGAATGACTGGTTGACAACATGGGCTTTGAAGGTTCTAGATACTGATGAGAGTCTTTACTCTTTTGCCCAGCTGTATGACCTCGGGAAAGTCACTTCACATGCTGTAAAATGGGAGTAATCATTGTTCCCACCTCGAAGTTACTGTGAGAATAGAGAAAACACATAGCTTGGGGACTGGCACAGAACAGACCCAGTAAATTAAAGCAATCACGTGTTATTTGATTTGTTGTTTACAGCAGGTACCTGAAAAGGTGATCTGCTTTTCTAAGATAACAAGGTGATGACTGTAAAATAATCCCCATTTTACAGAAGTGGAAACAGAGGTTTAAAAGGCACAATGGATGTGACACACATCAACCAACCAGGAAGAGGTGGGGCCAGGACCAAGCTCCAAGCCTGGGGCTTAGTGCATCCTTTCTCTGGATTCTTGTTTTCCCTAACAACAAATGTAATGGTGAGGATCAAACGACATGAGGTTCAAAAAGGAGGACTGGTTATTTAAAGCCAAATGCTGCAAAGCCAAAAGGTGGGAAGACTTGGACTCCAACTCAGGACCAGGGTTCTTTGTCACAAGGGAAGACAGCCTTTGCTCTTGGCTACAATGCAGCACCTTTCCCTATAACAAGGTCCACAGCACCATTACTCTGCTGTCTTGAACTTGTCGTCCTCAGAGTAAGTCAACACCATGATGCTTCCCATGTATTCTTTCCATGGAACAAAAGCTCCTGGACAGAAGAGCCAGAATCCCAAGGCAGTGCAAGCTATTTCCACCAAGCCATGTTGCCAACTGACACTAATGATAAGGAGCATTAAGAAATATGCGTTTCATTAATAATGCCTGAAAACAAAGTCGGCAATAAGGAGAGAGGGGAAAAAACATAAAGGATAAAAACAGAAAAGACATCCACGGAAAAAGATACAAGGAAAAAGCTGTCCCAGGATTTGTTCCCAGCAGTGCCTTCATGGTGTCAGCTGTGATGAATGCTTAAAAGGAAATTTTCAAGGTCGCAGATATAAGTGTTTAATTTGCTATGATTATGATCCTTGTGCATCCTGTTATGAAAGTGGTGCAACAACAACAAGGCATACAACTGACCACCCAATGCAGTGTATATTAACAAGGGTAGATTTTGATTTCTACTATGATGGGGAAACTTTTTCTGTAGAACAGCCGTAAACAGTCTTTTCTTGTTCCTATTGTGGAAAAATGGGCTATATGGAGGCATCACTTCAAGAACATGTTACTTCTGAACACACAGAAATATCAACAGAAGTGATTTGTCCAATCTGTGCAGTGTTAGCTGGAGGTGATCCTAATCATGTCACCGACAACTTTGCAGCTCACCTTATACTTTAACACAGAGCCCTCAGAAACTTAGATGAATCAAGTGGTATTTGACAAGTACATAGAATGTTTCACCCTGGCTGGGGCTTAGGAGGTCCTCGTGCTTGTCAATCAAACATGCACTTTACTAGCAGCTCTACTGGTGGACTTCATTCTTCTCAGAGTTCATATTCTCCAAGCAGTAGGGAAACCATGGATCCTATAGCTGAGTTCTTATCTCAGTTATCAGGAGTGAGATGTTCTGCAGGAGGACAACTTAATTCTTCCAGCCCTTCCACTTCTCAGTTACAGCAACTGAAGATACAGCTTCAGCTAGAGCGGCAGCATGCCCAAGCAGCATGGCAACAACTAGAGCCTGCACGCAGTGCACCCTGGTGCACCAACACGAGCAGTGTCACCACTACAATCACACAATCCACAGCAACAACCAACACAGCTAGCATTGAGAGCAGTCAGCAAACTCTCCAGAATTCACAATTTCTTTTTACAAGGTTGAATGACCCTAAAATGTCTGAAACCGAGTGCCAGTCTGTGGAAAGTAAATATGCAGACTGCAGCCTGCTTGTCCAAGAGTTTTTCTGTCCACATTAGTGCACATCAGACGAGGATGAATGGGGGTAGATGGCAGATTTTGGTGCTATGGACTGTGTAGATATTATGAATATATTAGAATATTTTTATTCTATTATTATTATTATATTATAATATAATATTATAAAATATAGAGATATTTTAGAAAACTCAAATTTAAAAGAGAATAATAAAGGAAATGAGCCTCCACCACCTTCTCTTTGATGACATCCCAATTTACAATGTCCTCTGTGCTGTATTTGCCAATGAAAGTGGACAACAACTATCTTGGATTCGGTGATTGTGATTTCAGGTCTGTCACTCTTGTTACACTGTGTACATTCAAAAGGAAGAGAGAAAATATATATGATAATCATTTCCACTTAACTAACTTTTACTTCTAGCAGATAAATATAGGTAGCAGTGCAGGGGTGATCTCTGCTTCTTGTACCCTGACATGCAAAAGGCTCTCCTAATAGTCCACATTCAATCTGAAGAGGAAAATTGAAATCTCTAATGAAGCTGCTGCGTGTATTTATAAATATTAATGAATAAAAACTGCTTGGATGGTTTACCTTAAAAAAAATGCCCCTGGAATCCAGATTTGCATGGTTTGGATGTGTATGTGTATGAGGGTACACATTGCCCACCTCCTCTCTGCTCTGTATCTTAGGGGAAAAGAAAATGGGGAGGGCAAGGTTTTCTCTGCCATATCATGTACCACAAATCCTCACATGAATTCCGAATTTCTTTATCTACTTAATGAACAGTTGTACAAGATTTCACTAGACCCTACTTCACTCCACATACAAAAATAAACTCAAAATGGATCAAAGACCTAAATATAAGAGCCCAGATTATAAAAACTCATAGAAAAAAATGTAGGGAAGCATCTTTAGGACCTTGTGTTAGGTAATGGTTTCTTAGGAATTCCACCCAAAGCACAAGTAACAAAAGAAAAACTGGATAAATGGGGCCTCATCAAAATTAAAAACTGTTTTAAAAAAATTTATTAATTAAAAAAAATTTAACAAACAAAATAAAACATTAACATACATAATCAGTAATTCAGAATATCACCACTTAGTTGCATATTCATTATTTCTTAGAACATTTGCATCAATTCAGAAAAAGAAATAAAAAGACAATAGAAAAAGAAATAAAACGAAAACAGAAAAAAAAGATTATACCTACCATACCCCTTACCCCTCGCTTTCATTGATCACTAGCATTTCAAACTAAATTTATTTTAACATTTGTTCCCCCTATTATTTATTTTCATTCCGTATGTTCTACTCGTTTGTTGACAAGGTAGATAAAAGGAGCATCAGACACAAGGTTTTCACAATCAGTCACATTGTGAAAGCTATATCATTATTCAATCATCCTCAAGAAACATGGCTACTGGAACACAGTTCTACATTTTCAGGCAGTTCCCTCCAGCCTCTCCATTACATCTTGAATAACAAGGTGATATCTACTTACTGCGTAAGAATAACCTCCAGGATAACCTCTCTACTCTGTTTGGAATCTCTCAGCCATTGACACTTTGTCTCATTTCACTCTTCCCCCTTTTGGTGGAGAAGGCTTTCTCAATCCCTTGATGCTGAGTTTCAGCTCATTCTAGGGTTTTTCTCAATCCCTTGATGCTGAGTCTCAGCTCATACTAGGATTCCTGTCCCACCTTGCCAGGAAGGTCCACACCCCTGGAAGTCATGTCCCATGTAGACAGGAGGAGGGTGGTGAGATTGCTTGTTGTATTGGCTGGAGAGAGAGGCCACATCTGAGCAACAAAAGAGGCTCTCTTGGGGGTGACTCTTAGGCCTAATTTTTTTTTTTTAATTTGCATATGGGCAGGAGGCACCAGGGATCGAACTTCAGACCTCCAACACGGCAGGTCGGAGCTCTGCCTGCTGAGCCACGGCAGCCGCCCTAGGCCTAAATTTCAAGTAGACTTGACCTATCCTTTGTGGGGTTAAGTTTCATATAAACAAACACCAAGACTGGGGGCTCAGCCTAGCTTTGGTTGTCCACACTGCTTGTGAGAATATCAAGAATTCAACTTGGGGAAGTTGAATTTCTCCCCATTCTCACCATTCCCTGAAGGGGGCTTTGCAAATACTTTCCCACTCACTGATCGAATCACTCTGGGATTCATAGGGGCATCACTCTGGACAAACCAACAAAATCTCATGTCCTACCTGAGATTCCAAGTACTTATGGTGTTCAATCAAACTATCTACGTAAGTTATATTAGGAAATGCACTAGTCAAAATATAAATTTTGTACCAAATAAACATTTTTTGCTTAAGTCTCACACATAAGGTGACATTTTAAAATATTACCATCTATTTTCAGCACCCTGCAGTAATGACATTCCTTTGTTCTCCCTCATACAAAACATAGCTTTCACAATGTGTGTGATTGTGAAAACCTTGTGTCTGATGCTCCTTTTATCTACCTTGTCAACAGATGAGAGGAACATATGGAATAAAAATAAATAATAGGGGGAGCAAATGTTAAAATAGATTTAGTTTGAAATGCTAGTGATCAATGAAAGGGATT
>PVIY010021755.1:13457-42068 GCA_004026745.1 Myrmecophaga tridactyla
GTAAAATTTTTTTTTTCTGTTTGTTATATTTTTCTGTTGTCTTTTTATTTCTTTTTCTGAATTGATGCTAATGTTCTGGGAAATGATCATGATGATGAATATGCAACTATGTGATGATATTGTGAATTGCTGAGTGTATGTGTTGGGAATGTTTGTGTTTCTTGTAATTTTTTTAATTAATAAAAAATTTAAAAAAATTTGTACATTTAGTCACTATCATTAAACACTCTAAGCATTCCTAGATTATACCATCTCAATCTTTAACATCTATCTTTCTCTCTGATTTCATTTATGCCCCCAGCCTTCCTCCCTCTATCATTCTCACCTGCAGCTTCATTCAGTGTTTTAACAAAATTGTATTACAGTTAGGTAGTATTGTGCTGTCCATTTCTGAGTTTTTGTATTCAGTCCTGTTGCACAGTCTGTATCCCTTCAGCTCCAATTACCCAATATCTTACCCTATTTCTATCTCCTGATGGTCTCTGTTACCAAGGAAATATTCCAAGTTTATTCACTAATGTCAGTTCATATCAGTGAGACATACAGTATCTGTCCTTTTGTTTTTGGCTAGTCTCACTCAGCATAATGTTCTCAAGGTCTGTCCATGTTGTTACATACTTCATAACTTTATTCTGTCTTAAAGCTGCATAATATTCCATCGTATGTATATACCACAGTTTGTTTAGTCAGTCATCTGTTGAAGGACATTTTGGCTGTTTCCATCTCTTTGCAATTGTAAATAATGCTGCTATAAACATTGGTGTGCAAACGTCCATTTGTGTCTTTGCCCTTATGTCGTTTGAGTAGATACCTAGCAATGGTATTGCCGAGTCATATGGCAATTCTATATTCAGCTTTTTGAGGAACCGCCAAACTGCCTTCCACAGCGGTTGCACCATTTGACATTCCCACCAACAGTGAATAAGTGTGCCTCTTTCTCCACATCCTCTCCAGCACTTGTCATTTTCTGTTTTGTTGATAATGGCCATTCTGGTGGGTGTGAGATGATATCTCATTGTGGTTTTAATCTGCATTTCTCTCATGGCCAGGGAAGTTGGGCATCTCTTCATGTGCCTTTTGGCCATTTGTATTTCCTCTTATCAGAAGTGTCTGTTCAAGTCTTTTTCCCATTTTGTAATTGGATTGGCTGTCTTTCTGTTGTTGAGTTGAACAATCTCTTTATAAATTCTGGACACTAGACCTTTATCTGATATGTCATTTCCAAACATTGTCTCCCATTGTGTAAGCTGTCTTTTTACTTTCTTGATGAAATTCTTTGATGCGCAAAAGTGTTTAATTTTGAGGAGTTCCCATTTCTTTCTTTCTTTCTTCAGTGCTCTTGCTTTGGGTGTAAGGTAAAATTAAAAACTTTTGTGCCTCAAAGGACTTTATCATGAAAGTAAAATGACAACCTACACAATGGGTAAAAATATTTGGAAATCACCTTTCTAATAAAGGGTTAATATCCAGAATATATAAATAGATTTTACAACTCAACAAGAAAAAAAAACCTAATTAAAAAATGGACATAAGACTCAAATAGATATTTCTTTAAAGAAGATATACAAGTGGCCAAAATGGACATGAAAATGTGCTCAACATCATTAGCCATCAGGGGAATGCAAATCAAAAGCATAATGAGAGGGCAGGTCACGATGGCTCAGCAGGCAGAGTTCTCGCCTGACAGGCCAGAGACCTGGGTTCAATTCCCGGTGTCTGCCCATGTAAAAAGAAAAAGCACAATGAGATACCACTTCACACTCACTAATGGCTACCATGAACAGAATACAAAATTACAAGCGTTAGAATGTAGAGAAATAGGAACACTCCCTCATTGCTGGTGTGAATGTAGAATGGTGCAGCTGCTCTGGAAGACAGTTTGGCAGTTCCTCAAAAAGTTAAGCATAGAATTACCATATGACCCAGAAATCCCACTTCCCGGTATGTACCCCAAAGAATTGAAAGCAGAGACTTAGAGATATTTGCACACCAGTGTTCAAAGTGAAATTATTCATGATTGCCAAAAAATGGAAGCAACCTAAGAATCCATCAGCCAGTGGATAAACCAAGTGTGGTATATATCCAAAACAGAATATTATTTAGCCATAAAAAGGGATGAATTTCTGATACATGTGACAACAGAGATGAACCCTGAAGACATCAAGTTGAGTGAAATAAGCCAGAAGGACAAATACTGTATGCTCTCAATGAAATGAAAGAATTAGAATAAGCAAAATCAGAGTCAGTATCTACAATATAGGTCACCAGAGAACAGGGTTGAGGTAGGGACTGGGGGTTAAGGTTCAAAGATGTACAGAGTTTCTATTTAGGACGATGGAAAAGTTTTAGAAATGGATGGTGGTGATGGTACTATAAATGTCGTGAATGTAATTAACAGCATCAAATTATATATTTAAATGTGACTAAAAGGAGAAATTTTAGTTTGCATATATGTTACTGGAATAGAAATAAAAAAAAAATCCATGGACCTGCACAACACAAACAGTGAACCCAAAGTTAAATAATGGACAATAGTTAATAGTACAATTAGAAAAATGTATAAGACAAAAATATTTCACTGGGGAAAAAATAGATTCTGCGGTAAAATAATACTAATGAAACTTGAAAACCACAGATCCAGTAAAACTCTACTCCTCATAGAGGGTGGATGGGGAAACTTGTCCAGGGTCAATCTCTAGTCTTCTGCTTTTTAGGCCAGGTCTGCCCTGACAATGCTTCTCCCGGCCCATAGAACAGGCAGCAGGAAGGTCTCTGTGGAGGCATTGCTTGAACCAGCCACTCAATATGGCCAAGAGCCTCTTAGCTGCAAACTGAGATCTTCTTGGCCTGGGATCTCATGGGGAAAAGCCACTCTCAACAGAACAAACTATCCAAAGATCCCTGACCTGCAGACTTTGAGAGCAGTGGGACACTACCTTAGGTCAACTGCCAGAAGTCCTCAAGATCCCAGACTGTTCTTACCTTTAGAAAAATTTGGGGCCCTGGACTGGGAAGTGTGGCTCCTGGGTGCCAGCTACCTGACCACTTCATGGGACAGCAGCCTTCTCTTTAAAGGAGACAGCTAGGCACAGCCACTCACTCCCTAGATTGTGGTCCCCTTGAGGGCAGAGCTTGTGAATTCTTGGTGTAGTGTCCTCATGGGCACAGAGTCCAGTGGGCACAGGGTCAAGCACAGAGCAGGAATGGTAGAATCCTTAACTTAAAACACAATTTTCTTCATTTATTTTTTTCTTTCTTTCTTTTGTTTTGTATGCTATATGGCAGGGTCACATTTCATTCTTTTTCCATGTGAGTATCCCATTATTGCAGCACCATTTTGTTGAATTTTTGTTTGTTTGTTTTTGTTGGTTTCCTAGCTTGTTTGGGAAGTACATGGGCTGGGAATCAAAACTGGGTCTCCTGGATGGCAGGCAAGAATTCTACCACTGAACTACCCTTGCACCCCCCATTTATTTTTAAAATAAGGCTTCCAACAAGTGGCTCTTCCTATCCCTCTTCCACCCCCCTAAACTGTGATCATCCACAGTGGCAAATGACTTTCTACACTTGATGGTGTGAAGCTTTCTCCTCCCTCTTCACCCCTAGATTGGCTCTGGGAGGAGGGAATCTCTACACTCTGGGAAGAGTGGGTGCTCGGCACTCCCAGTTTCTTCTCTTGACATTCTTCTCCCTTTGGGTGGCCCAGCCTCAAGGCCATCGAGTCTACTTGTCAATACAGCAGAATTTGATAGCATGCGCTTGCCCTGGACACCAAGTGAAATATTCAGGTGGTTGATCATGGATAGACGACAGTAAGGGCATCATCTAGTGCTTGTCTCAGAGTCTTAATCCCTTTGCTGTGAAACACTTAGAACATCAGTGATGAGGACACTTATCTCTACTCAGTCAGGGTAGGGGTCCTATTTCCACTCTCCCACGCCCCCCTCACCCCCCCTCCCCTCCAGATGTCAAGGGACAGGCAAGACATCAAGAACCAAAGCTGTAGGCCCCATTTGTTCTCACCTCCTGGCAGTGACTGAGACCTGAGAAACTCTTCTCATCTCCAGGTCCCTGAAAGGCTCTCCTCTTCTTCCACTCCCTACAGCGTGGGGTTAGAGAGATCCAGTGAGCTCTTCCAGATCTTACATGCATCTCCAAAGTCCAAAGGCAGCTCCTGAAGCCTTCCCTTGCTTACTGGTCCCTGGTTGCCCTGGTCCCTGGTCCTGTGGGGAGGGGGCTGGGTTTGTGACTTCATAAAAGGCTGTCTTTGTGACAAGTCTGAGCCTGATGAAGTAGGAGCTTGACAAACGGCTGTCCCCTGGAAACATCATGGGAATTTTCATAGAGACACCCCTACCTCTGAGGGAATGTAGAGGAACTGCCCCATGGTAAGACCCCAGGATATCTTTCCATACCTAGAGATATCTCTCCTTGATGACTTGGGATCCCAGGCCTAACCGGGTATTCCTGGCTATATCTGGCAACATCTCTCAGGGGTCCTGGCATGTGGCAGTCAGGCTTGAGGAGGAGCAGAAGGTGGGTTACTCCAGGTGACGGTAGAGGGCCTCAGACTTCCTAATTGAGTCATTCCAGTGTTTGTCCATTAGACAAAGCCATTCTGCTGTAGGTACTTTAGAAGTAAAATAACTGATAGAGTAGGCTTTATCTGACCTGTGTCTCTACCAGGGTCTGCCCTAGCGATTTCTAGAGTACCTCTGAATGGGTCAGGCCACAGATCCCTGAATCTTCTACAAAGGACTTACGGCTACAAAAATAGATATCGCCAAAAAAACAGGGGCTTCTGGTATCTTGGAGGCAAGGCCGAGATACCAGAATCTTTCCTAATGCTGTCTCCACCTTCATTTCCTCCCAAAAGGATTTATAATCTCTTGAACTGGGGTATTATAAATTACCCTGGGCAAAAGAGGGTAGGGGTACACTGGAATGAAGAAATTCAGGATACCTCTGACTGCTGCTTCCTCCTTAAGTGCCCTGCAACCACTCCTTAACTTCCAAGCCATTCCTGGTACGTGCCCTCTGTGAAGTGTAGGGCCTCAGGAAGAGCAGAAATGATAGGCTATCATCTTGGTAGTTAGGCTGGGGGATCCGACCTGCCCTGGGAGTATTTGGAGCCCAGAGTTTGGCCCTCTTCCTGTGTCAGTCCCTGCTTTGTGCTGGGCAGTTCCATTGGATGGATGGCTTAAGGTATATCATCTTCACCACCCACTCCAGCTTCCTGCTTTGGCCTCTGTTTTGACTGTGATATCACCATCCTACCAGAGATCCCAAAAGAAGTAGGGGAGTGTACTCTGGGCAAAGGTTCCAGATGCAGACTTCATCCCAGCACAGGGGCATAAGTGATGAGCTGGTGGGGGATGGTGACATGTCTGACTTCACATCCAAGGGATTTTTTCACCTTGACTGCCCTTTACCCTCAATCAACTAGTCCTTGCAGGCATGAGGAAGCCAGAAGTAGAGCTTCCAACCTTTACCCTTTGATGAACTCGTTTTCATTTCTCTCCTGGAATGGAGAGTGGCCAGGTGACCCTTAAGAATGGATATTCCACTACTTTCCAGTGCTCCTAAAAAGGTGCCTTGGGATTATTTCTTATAAGGAACATGTTCCTCATTTTAATATAGAGAGCCTGAGTTCTTCCAACAGGCAACCCTGAGGGCAAAGAGAAATCAGCCAGGGCTATGGTTGGCCTGGGGAACTCCAACTGGGACAGGTACAGACTGATAATAATCAAAATCAGAATAGCCATTACTTATCCAGCACTTACTGTGCACCAGGCCCCATGCTTAGCACTTTACATGCATTATCATATTTAATCTTTACAATATCATCGGAAAGAAGGTATTATTTCCATTTTCCAGCCAGAGAAACAAGTGCAAGTGAGATGAAGCAACTGAGCTGAGGTTCCACAACTGATAAATGGAGGTGACAGAATTGGGACTCAAATTTGTTTGCCTCCAAAGCTGTACTCAGCTGCTGAACTTTCTCCTGGTACAAACCCTCCTCACTAAAGAAGAAAAGAAACTACTCTATTTTCTCATTCCTGACCATCAATGATAGGGTTAAAGAGAGAAGGGTGAAAGGAAGGAATTTGAGTCTGCTATCTCCCAGATCATTGGCTTTAGGATAAGCCATCCTTGGATCCTTGGACCTGTCTACTCTTGAATGAGATCCACCAGAGGCGGCTGTTCTGATATGCTTCTTATAATTTTGCAGATAATTAAAGTAAGGCCCTGTGGGCCATGGGAGGGAAATTCTTGAGGGTCTGTGGTTGTGCAATGGCTCTGGGGTATGGTTGCTAGATAAAATACAGGATGTCCAGTTCAGGTTGGATTTTAGGTAAACAATAATTTTAAAAATATAAATATGTCATAAATATTGTATGGTATCCTCTGGGGGCTCCTTGCTCTGGCTGGGGCCCATAAGTTGGATCTGGGGAGGGAAGAGGAGTTGCTTATTCATTTCCCACTTGAGTCTCAGGTACCTCTATGAAGTTGTACCTGTGGGGGCAGGATGTGAGGACCGACTCCTGGAGACTGCAGCTGCTATGGCCATTGGAAAGGGTGGGAGCTTAAATTTTTACCTTAGTGAAGCCTCAGTTTCTCTGTAAAATGAGAGTGGTGGATGTGGGTATTCAGATGAGAGGTTGCTTTGCATTTCTCTTGGAGAATGTGGTAGGGACAGGACACCAGCTGAAGGACAGGGATTTCTCTGGCCAGGCTGAGGTTCCCAGAGGCTGGCAACCCCGAACCTCTTCTTAGTGACTCCTGTGATATTCCTAGGTAACCCAGCAGTCTTGTCCAGCTAACAGGAGAGCAGGAATGGTTGTGAGATAGCCTGCTTCACCTCCCAGTCCCAGATCATTGTGGGAGGAATCACATGGTTATGGGGGCAGTACGAGGGTGGGGATGGGCTGGTGGGAGTACCGAATCGGTTGAGCTAGAAAGTATTGGGAGAGAAGGGGTGGGTGATGGGGGGGGGGTGATGGAGGAAATATTCAGGGCTCAGAGGACTTGGCAATTTTCCTGCTCCAAGGAGTTGGCATACTTAGGGGCAGGGGAAGTGGGAGGGTGTCTGAGTCTGTGGCCCTTGGTGCTTGAGACCAGGGCTGGGCCACTCTTGTACTTTCTCTGTTGCTCAGCAGATCCTTGACCTTTCAGCTTCTTTCTCAGGTTGGGGTGGGAGGTGGAATGTGGTATTGGGGTAGCGGGGAGGCAGGGCAGGGCAGAGTCTAGAGTAGTTCTATCAAAGAGACCAAGGAGTCTCTTTCCTCTAATGATGCAGGACCAACATGCCAGAGCCAAGCTGGACATGAGGGTCTGGCTTATCTATGGTTTTGTGCTACATATTCTTAAATGTGAAAGTGTTGGTTGTGAGGACTCTTATCTAGCGCAGGCTGATGCATACTTGTATGTCCAGCTCACTGGAACTTGGTGTTTGGTGGCCATGAAAATTTGTGGGTAGTGCCTGTTCTGCAAAATGTATCAGCCACTATGTCTGGAATGTGTGTGCAGCCTGGAAAGCCTGGGTAGGATGGTACATGTAGGTGTGTGGCTGCAGGGGGTGAGTGATAGGCACGGAAGGGGCTGCAGGCATTGTGGAGCAGAGATTCTGGAGGGAACAGCTGCTGGATAGGCCCTTGATGGCTCCTGTTCTGCTTCCCTAGCTTACTGAGCCCTGGCTTCTTCAAAGCTTCTTCTCAATGTTCCTTAGTCCCAAAGCTACCCAAGGGCTCAGGCTGGGTTTTCAAAGGGCAGCAGTGCCATCTGGTGGTAGATGGAGGCAGTACTGGGAAGTGGGTGAGCTGGGCCCTGAGTCCCTACAGCACCTGAGCCTTTCAGGACCCCCAGCCATTGGGAAAGTCACCACCGGGCTGGCTAGACCATGGATAGTATCTGAAGTTTGAATGTTCTTCCCTATGAGTTTTGGGTTCATGACCAGGGAGACATGGCAGGAAAGTCTTGTAACGGAATGCTGGAGGATATAAGAAAAGGTGCAAGAAAGTTACGAGTATGGCTTCTGGACCCATAAACCTAGGCTCCATCTTTCTGGACTCAGATTTCTCATCCAACCTACCTTCCAAATGGGGAGGAGGCTCACACAAAATGAGAATGTATGGATAAAACACTTGGCTCAAAGCTGAGCCTTCTGTAAGGTAAATTGCAATGATCAAAGTTCCAGAAGCATAGAGAAGAGAACAGTAAATTTTGTGTGTCATGATGGGAGAAAGGATTGCTGAGAGGTGACATGTCTGTGGTGAGACCACTATACATTCTAAAATCTTGTGCCTTGAGCTCCAAGTTACACATTTAAGTGAAAGAAGGTCTCTGTTCAAGTTTGCTAGCTGCCGGAATGCAATATACCAGAAATGTAATGGCTTTTAAAAAGAGGAATTTATTATGTTGAAAGTTTACATGTCCAAAGGCTGAGGAAATGTCCTAATCTAAGGCTATAGAAATGTCCAATCTAAGACATCCAGGGAAAGATATCTTGGTTCAAGAAGGCCAATGGCATTCAGGGTTTCTCTCTCAGCTGTAAGGGCATATGGCAAACATGGCGTCCGGCAGCTTATTCTCCAGGTTTCTTGTTTCATGAAGCTCCCCCAGGGGCAATATCCTTCTTCATCTTCAAAGGTCTCTAGCTGCTTGGGCTCTCCTGGTTCTCATGGCTCTGTTGCTCTCTCCAAAATGTTTCCTCTTTTAAAGGATTCCAGTAAACTAATCAAGACCCATCTGGAATGGGTGGAGTCACATCTCCCTCTAATCAAACGTTAATATCCAACATTTGGTGTGATTGGAGATAATCTAACCAGGTTTCCAACCTACAGCACTGAACAGGGATTAAAAGAAACGGCTACCTCCACAGGATTAAAAAATGGCTTTTTTAGGGTACATAATCCTTTAAAACTGGCAGTCTCTTTTCTGGAAAGAGGAATATAGGGTTCAATGGGGGAATGGAATCAAGAGACAGAGCATCCTAGCCCTGGTCTGGTAGTTTCTTACTAGCTGTGGAACCTGAGCATGGCAGCATGGAACATGGAAATGTATAGGATGGATGGTAAACTTGCTCAAGACTCTCAGAGAGATAATGAGCTATGTTGGGTCTTGAGGGCTGGGTAGAGTCTTATCAGGTGGAGATTCTGCTCAACAATAGAATCCTATTTATTTATTTATTTATTTTTTAGAAGGTGCTAAAGATCTTATCGATATAGTATCCTATTTATTTTTAATGCCCTCAAGGAGGATTCTCTGACTGAGTCAGGAGTCATCCTGGTGCTGCTGTTACTTTGTTGTGCAATGTCAGGCAAATCATTCTCCTTTTCTGGCCTCACTTTTCCAAACGGCAAAATGAAGGAATTAAATTAGATAACCTTTGAGGCCTTGCCCATGGCTTTTTGGTTTTTCCAGTTCTCTGCTTCACATATAATACCTGGGAATAAATATTCATTGATATCTATACGCTAGGTCTTGAATAGAAAGACAGAGAGAAACAAACTATAGTGACTTCTGTTTGATCACTGCTGTGATTTCTGACATTTATTTTATGTAAAAAGTATTTTTTTAGATCTTGGTATCTTCTAGGTATGATGGGAAAAATGGAAGAATGAAACAAAGGCTCTGCTGTCATACAAGGGAGAATATAAAATTCAGGAAAAGCTGGGAGTTGGGAGTTTAGTGGAGGGAACAAGGATCTGAGGGAGGTGAAAACCAAGAAAGAAAACAGATACTGACTGAGATTGTCAAGGATGAGTGGATTTTTTTTAATTTAAGAAAATTACGAAGGATACATGAATAGTTTCTTGCTTTAAAAGATCCAAACAAAACAGAAATATATACAATAAAACATGAAGGTTTCCCTTCACTTTCCCCATCCCTAGGGATAATCATTGTTAAATACTGCATGCGTTCTTCTGCATTTATGTACAAATATGTATACTTAGCATATATATATATATATATATATATACGACTAGGCAGAACTATGCACCTTGCTTTGCTCACTTATACTGGGTCTTAGGCATCTCTCCAGTCAGTACTATACCGTTCCTTTTAAACAATACATGTTTCAATAGGTGGAGCCATCCAGTACGTGTACCTTTTTTGATAGACTTAAATTTTGATAGCCACCACGATACGCCCTTTGGTCGAAGGTCAACAGCCGAAGACTGGGGACAATTTGCTCTTTATATGGTGGGAGAACTTCGAGACCATGATTCATGAGACCAGAGTTCTAATCCCACTTCAGCACTCAGTGCTCAGCTAGGCCTCTGAGCTCCTTCCGTGACTGGAATTTATATTAAGTCCAGGGGGTGACCATCACTATCTTCAATAATTATTGAAAGTAATTATTGCGCTCCTACCGTAACAAGGTGCTGAAGACCAAGCAGTCATAGCCCGGTCTTTCGAAGAACGGAGCCTACCTTTTCGTTTTTTGCCTTTCGAAGCAGCCAAGGAGTACACAACACAGTTCGCGTCTATCAAAAACTACAAATCCCAGGAGTCAACGCGCGGAGAACACGTGCTCATGCGCCAATCCGGACGGGTGGCTGCTCCCCTAGAAGTGGAACTTCATTTCCCAGGAGGTATCGGGACTTGCCTATTTTCCGTCACTTGCGAAGGCGTTCTTCTCCCGCCCCTTGCTTGCAAGCCTCGCGCCAACTCGGCGCGAGCGCGCGGCACGTAGCACGCGCGTGACGCATAATATGTGGGCCGCTCTGGAGTCGTGGTCGCGCTGTGTGTGTGTATGTGTATGTGAGTGAGGGAGAGTGTGAGTGCGGGACCTAAGGCAGTGTGTGTGAACTGTGGCCACTGGCGGGGTCAGGGGGAAGCGGCGGAGCCGCCCAGGAAGGTGAGTGGGAAAGGGAGGGAGACGGCTCTCTGGGAGGGGGCGGGGATACACGGCGCACAGCCAGGCGCGCGGGAGAGTGGGCGCCGGACTGGGGGAGGGGTACCACCTGCCTGGGCCACCGGCGGGGAGAGGGCGGGTCGGTCCGGCAGGGAGGCTGGCCTAGGGCCTGACAGGCCTTTTCTTCATGATTCCTGGCCCGGGGGCGGGGCCTTCACATTCTTCCTTCGGTCTCCAAAAAAAGCTTCGAGAGTAACTCTTCCCCCCGGAGGTGGGGGCGGGGAGCAGGGGCATGCCTGCCCCTACCTGGAGAGTCTCCCTCATTTCTTTCGTCACCTTTCCCGCTCAGTCTTCTGCTCCGTACGGGCTGGGGGTTCTCCATCTTCTTTGCCGTACGGTGGCCCCCTTCCCCGATGGTGTCTCCGCCTCCAGCCCCAGTCACCTGGGCGGGCTCTCGCCCTCCTTCGGCCTCGTGCCACCTCCCCCTGAGCCCGCCCGGCTCTCGGACCGGCGGTGGCGGGGCGGGGCTTTCCGGGCACTCCTCCTATCTTCGTGGTGAAGGGGCGGGGCGGGGAGAGAAGTGTGCAGGTCCCGCAAAGTGGAGCCAAGTCTAAGAGTGTCTGCGGAACTCCCGGACCTTATTTCCGGGGGTTGTGGTTGTTTTCACCTGGGTGTCAAAGGCGTTTACTTAACTCGGTCTTTTCTTCCTAAGTGCTCTCATTCTCGCTTCCTCTTTCTGCAATGGTGGCGCTTTGCCCATTTGTTGAGGAAATAGTGTGGAGTGTTTGTAGTACTTTTTGAGTCCCAGATGATTCTTCCTGTCCATGTCTTGTTGGACTCAGTTTTTCAGCAGTGTATCTTTTCAGTGAAGCCTTTTGATTAGTCTGCATGTTTTAATTATTTATAATAGCATCTTCCTTACTAAATACTTTGTTAATGTACAGGACGAAGATTCATTAGCAGTGTGTTACTGTAATTTTCTTTTTTCCAGTTTTCTGGTGTTTACCTTTAAGGTTTGTTTGAGCGTGTATATGTAGACTCTTCAAGTAGGAATCGATTAGGTGTTTTTTCTGCCTGATGCTGTCAAGATTTGGGCTTTGTATATAGTAGCTATTCATTACCCATTTTCTAGTGGTGATGTATTTTTGGGTGTTAAGGAGATTATAGAATTTGGGGGGATATAGGAAAATCGTTTTATGCTTAATATCTCTTGGGTAGTTGCGGAGCTCTTATTTACTGTCCTACCTGTGTATAATTGTTAAATTTAATAAATGGAAGAATAATCTGGTAGAATAAACCACATTATTTTGAAGTGATCAGAGTTGACTTATTACGAATTTTCTTGTGTTGTTTCTTTGTAATAGAGATGGTTATGGACAGCAATACAAAGTTATACGTAATTTCATATGTCACAGTAACTGGGGTAAATTTTAAATGAAGCTGTAAACTTGGATTTCCTCACCCCCTTTTTTAATAAGGAAAAATGCTTACAGACGTTTGTTTCAAGATTGTAAAATTCTTAAGGGATCTTTCCTTAACATGGACTTTATTTTAAGCTTTGGGATAGATTTTGCTGGATAGATCATTTAGTACTGTGAATCAGGAACGAAGAGGACAGATTTTATGTTTTAATTAAAAAGTTAAAAACGTTTACACTGAAAAAAATGGTAGCGCTGGAGTAGGAAGGTATAGAGAGAAATCTCTCTTTCACCTTTATTGCCCAGAAATTCGCCTTACCTATCACAAAAGTAATACATATTATCATTTCTTGTGTATTCTTCCAGGGATATTTTACTGTTTCATTTTAGGGATAGATATATATTTCTATACATATGTATGTCTGTATGTATGGTTTTTTCTTTTTTTGCATGGGCATGCACTGGGAATCAAACCCGGGTCTCCCGCATGGCAGGTGAGAAATCTGCCTGCTGAGCCACTGTGGCCTGCCCTATGTATATGTTTTTATGTATCCCTTTTTATTAAAAAATGGTAGCATATTATATTCAGAGTTCTGTATTTCCTCACTTGACAATCTATTTGAGATTTGGTCCAAATCAGGAAAGCAAATGCTTCTTAATTTGTTCCAATTTTTATTATGGAAAATTTCAAACATTGAGGAAAGTTGAAAGAATAGTAAAGTGAACAACTTTCTCCATCCAGATTCAACAGTTGTTAATATTTTGCTCATATGCTCTTTATGTGTGGTGTATATTTATTTTTGTAGAACCATTTGAAAATAAGTTCCAGATACATTACCCCTAAATACTTAGGTATGCATCCTTTAGAATATGGGCATTCTACATATTTTTTTAAGGCTTTATATTAGCCAGTTGTATGGACAGCATTATCATATAACCCTCACAACAACCATTTCCGTTTTACAGATAAGCAAACTGTGATTTGGAAAAGTTAAGTTGACCAAGATCTCACAGCTTTAAAACACGGTGAAGCAGTAATGTACCCTCACTGTTTTGTGCATAACAAGATGATTGTTCTTTTTATATTTTGTATTAGTAATGGTCTTTTTTCATTGATAGAAATATGAATTAGCATGGATATTATTTTAGGCTATTATAAATTTATAAATGGTTATTCACAAAGTTTTTCTTTTCAGACATAGATTATTTGGGAGTTTTGAGAATGATGCAACAATTGTATTTGCATTTCTAAATTGAACTCTAAATTTTTAGCCTTTCAGTGCCTTTGAATTGATCCTTATTAGAGATAATACTTTTTTGTTGTTGTTGTTTTGTTTGTTTGTTTGTTTTTTACATGGGCAGGCACCGGGAATCGAACCTGGTCCTCTGGCATGGCAGGCAAGCATTCTTGCCTGCTGAGCCACCGTGGCTCGCCCAGAGATAATACTTTTTAAAAAAACTTTGCCTTTAAATGTTCTAGGCTAATTGCTTAAATTATCCAGGAGGTATTCTCTCATGTACCTTTTCCCCCCATATTTGAAAATTAAGGTAAAATTCACATAACATAAATTAATCCATTAAGCACTGTAAGTGTACAGGTCACTGACATTTAGTACTCTCACAGTGTTAGGCAACCATCATCTGTATCTAATTTCAAGGTGTTTTCATCAGCCCAAAAGGAAATCCTGTGCCCATTAAGCAGTAACTATTTCCTCCTACCCTCACCCCTGACAACCACTAGTCTGTCTCTATAGATTTACCTATACTATATGCTTTTTATAAATAGAATCATACAATTCCTCTTTGACCTTTTGTGTGGGTTTTTTTTCACTTAGCATAACGTTTTCAAGATCCATTTATGTTGTAGCATCCATGGAACATGTATCTGTACTTCGTTAATTAATTTTTATATGTTGAACCACCCTTGGATTCTTGGGATAAATCTCACTTGGTCATGATCTGTAATCTTAACATGCTGCTGGATTTGGTTTGCCAGTATTTCTTGAGATTTTTGCTTCTGTATCCATAAGGGACATTGGATTATAGTTTGCTTTTCTTGCTATGTCTTTATCTGGCTTTGTATCAGGCTATTGCTGGATTCAGAGAATGAATTAGGAAGTGTTTCCTCTTCTGTTTTTGGAAGAGTTGAGAAGGATTGGTCTTAATTCTTAACAGTTCTTTAAATGTTTGATGGAATTCACTAGTAAAGCTTTTCCTATCTCCATAGGAAATATGAGATTATTTCTCAGAAATATGAGATTAATGTTTCTGTTGCCCTATGTTACTACTTTGACCAATCTCTAGATCTTTTACTTTGGCATTTAATTTTACTGTTGTTGAAAAAAAAAAGTTGTTTGAATTATTCGTCCCTCCTCACGCTCCCCCACCCCCACCTCAATTACTTCCTTATGACTAAGTTAGTGACTATCCATGTATTTGGGACCACATGTACATGATGAGTATTTTAGAAGATTTTGCTGTCTTCCTGGCCTTTGGGTATTTTTTGAAGTAAAAATGATGCCTGTGGTTTAGAAAAGTTAAAACCCTTGCATCCATGTAAAGAATCTGGATCATAGAGGCATTTTAAAACTTCAAAAGAGAGGTGTAGGGGATACCATTCTCTTTGTCTTTGGTGTGATGTTCAGTTGACCAGTTACCAGTTTCCTTTCCAGTATCTTGGTTTAGATTGCTAAGGGAGAAGTTGAACCAATTGGAGGAATAGTTCCTAAATGAGATGCAAAGCGCCTCCTGGGACTGGTAAATCTCATGTCCTATTGGCATCAGCATATTTTGGTTCACTTAGCTTTTCTTCCTCTATCACTACACAAAATAATATCTGAGGAATTAAGATACTTTGGCTTAATCTTGGTATATTGCTTGAAAAAAAGTTTAGAATTCTGTGTCTGAAGCTTTGAAAGAAATTCCCAATTTTAGATGACAGATACTTTCTATATCAAGTCAACAAATGTGCAGTCAGTCCTGTAAGATATAAATTGAAACACAGAATTAAGTTATACTTGAGAGTCAGCCTCGGGTTTTAAATTTGTTTTCCTTTTGTTTTAAATTTGACTTTGTTACTTATTTGCTGTATGGCCTTGAGCAGATCGTCTATACTTTCCTCATCATGTGAATCTTTCTGGACTGTGATGAACTGGATAAGTGGGACAGGACACCCAGATTCTTACTCAGGAATTAGGGTGTTTTGTTATACTTGATTAATCCTGTGTTGCAGACTTTTTTACTCTTCCCTACTGGAGAAACCAAGCAAAACACCAGTGAAGACTGATACTTATTCTCCGAGTGTTTATTTTCAGAGATTCTTTTATTTTTTAGAATTTCTTTGCTTTTTTGTTTTGGTGATGACCTGAGATATCATCCATCTCCTTTGAAGAAAAATATTTTCTCTTTTTTGAAACCTTTTTTTTCTTAGTACTTATGTTGGAATAGTTTTACAGAAAAGTTGCATGATAGTACAGAGCTCCCATAGTTCCCACTCCAAACCAGTTTCCTCTATCATTATTATCTTGTTATGGTACCTTTGTGTCACTTATGAACTTCTATTTATAAATTATTGTTAACTAAAGTCCACACTTTATTCAGTTTTCCTCAGTTTTTACCTAATGTCCATTTTCCATTCCAGGATCTCATACAGGATACAACATTACATTTAATTGTCATGTCTCATTTGACTCCTCTTGGCTGTGACAGTTTCTCAGGCTATCCTTGTTTTTTGATGGCCTTGACAGATTTGTGGAGTACTAGTCAGATATTTCGTAGACTTTTCCTCAGTTGGGATTTGTCTGATGTTTTTGTTATAATTAGATGGGTTATGTGTTTTGGGAAGGAAGACCCAGAGGGAAAGTGCCACTTGCATCACATCATATCAAGGGTACATGCTATCAAACATGAATTACCACTTTTTTATTTAAAAATTAGAGCAGTTGTAAGTTATCAGAAAAATAATGCAGAAAGTACAGAGTTGTTTCCTCACACACACAGTTTTATTAACATTTTTAAATGCAATTTTGAGATATATTCGCATACCATATAATCCATCCAGATTATACAATCAATGGCTCGCAGTATTATTATATTATTAACATTTGACATTAGTGTGGTACTTTTGTTACAATTGACTGAGACAATATTATTATAATTATGCTATTAACTTTAGCCCTCTTTTCATTAGTGTTCACTCCTTGTTTTGTATAGTTCTATGACTTTTTTTTGTGTATGGCAACGCATAACCTGTAATTTCTTTTTTTATCCCTTTCAAATAAACAATTCAGTAGCATTAATTACATTCACAAACTTGTTTCTCCATTACCATCTTCCATTACCAAAACTTCCATCACCCCGAAGTTTCTGACTTAATAAATTTGCATATTCTCTTTATTTTATATAAGTGAGATCATACAGTATTTGTCCTTTTGTGTCTGACTTATTTCACTCAGCATGATGTCTTCAAGGTTCGTCCATGCAGTAGTGTACTTGTCACTTCATTTCTTTTTATGGCTGAACAGTATTCCCATTTATGGATATAACACATTTTGTTCATCCATTCATCTGTTGATGGACATTTAATTGCTTCTACTTTTTGGCTATTGTGAATAATGCTGTGATGAACGTTGGTGCACATATCTGAGTCCCTGCTTTCAGTTTTTTGGGGTCCTAAACCGGGAGTAGGATTGCAGGGCTATATGATAATTAAGTCCTTTGATTTACACTAGTTTTTAAGTTTGATAAAATCCCATTTATCTGTTTTTTTTTCTTTTGTTGCTCGTGCTTTTGGTGTGTAGTACTGTCTAAAACAAGCTCTTGAAGATATTTCCATATGTTTTCTTATAGGCCAAAGGTGTGAGGGTTTATTTTATGAATTCTCAACTCAATTCTGTTGGTCTATATATCTGTCCTTGTGCCAGTACCATGCTAATTTGATCATCATAGCTTTATTTTATCTTTATTTTTTGAGGGGTGCACGGTACGGGAATCAAACCCAAATTTCCCGCAAGAAGGCAAGCATTCTACCACAGAACCACCCATGCACCCACCATAGCTTTATACTAAGTTTTAAAATCAGAAAGTGTGAATCCTCCAACATTGTTGTTCTTTACCATGATGGGTTTTTTTTTTGTTTGTTTGTTTTGCATGGGCAGGCACTGGGAATCAAACCCGGGTCTCCCACATGCCAGGTGAGAACTCTGCTACTGAGCCACCGTGGCCCACCCTTTGTAGTGGGTTTTGCTTTTTGGGTTTGCTTTCCCTTCCATATGAATTTGATGATTGGCTTTTCCATTTTTGCAAAGAAGTCTGTTGGAATTTTAATCAGAGTTGCATCAGTTATGTATATGTGCATACCTTGGAGATATTGTGGGTTCAGTTCCAGAATGCTGCAATAAAGTGACTATCACAATAAAGCGAATCAGGAACTTTTTGGTTTCCCAGTGCAAAGAAGAGTTCTGTTTACACTATATTATAGTCTATTGAGTGTACAATAGCATTATGTTTTTTAAAAACGGTACATTCCTTAATTAAAATGTGATACAGAGATGTCAAGTGAGCACATGCTGTTGGAAAATGGCACCAATAGACTTGTTTGAAGTGGGGTTGCCACAAACATTCAATTTGAAAAAAATGCTAATCTGAAGTATAATAAAGTGAAGTGCAATAAAACAAGGTATGCCTGAATTACTTTTGGTGGAATTGACATTTTGTGTTCCTTTTTCCTCCAAATATTTTAAAGGAACTGGCATGTAAAATTTTTGTCGTTTTCATTGTATTCGTCTGCATTAAGTGGCTTTTAAGTTTTTGTTCATAGCTAGGTTAAATGTTGTTTTGACTGTTGGTTGGCAGGGAAAAGGACTAGCATCCAATCTCTTGGGTTCTAGTCTAGCATTCTTTCATCAGACCATGTTGCTCTCCAAGAAATTAACAAGAAATTTCCCAAGTTTAATTATTCTTGCTATTTATGTGTTTGGGGGAATAATGGAAGCATCTCCATTTAAGTCCAAAGAAACTAGCTGTATGCTATTATGTATTCAGTAATTACTCTGATAGTTTGGAGGGAGACCACTTTTATGTCTTGTTCAAAAGCTTTTATGAAGCAGTAACACCCCACTAACAATGAGCATACCCAACATCCAAGTCTTGACTTCTAGTATCATTCGCCGATAAAGGGATCTAGGGCTTCTTGGAAAAATAGCTGATTCTAGGGCTGGGGGGGAAATACAGTATGAGCCTGAAGCCAGGAGTGGAGTAAGGAAGTGCTCAAAAAAAGAGCCTTATCAGTGGTTCATAAGAACTGATCTGTAAGACCTCCCAGTGGCCAAAGCTGAAACATTTTGACCAAGGAAATAAATAATGTACTGGATTATAATTCAAAGTATAAAATAAATATGTGTCAGTCCACAATTATATAAGTCAGAGATTGAATAAATAAGTTAATGGGGGAGAAGGGACAAACAGAATCCTTACAGAATCTGTCCAGATAATTTATATAGGAAAGGGAACATAATCTGCTGCATTTGTATTCAGAATTTGTTGCCTCAAAAGATTTGGATCTTAGAGATCTTCTAGACCAGGGATTATAGTATGTCTGTAGGCATGTACACTTTTGAAGGGAGAAGGAGACTATAGCTTTATTTATTTATTTATTTTTTATATTTTATTTGTGGGTCTATAACTTTTGAGGAAAAAAACAAAACTTTTTTTTTAAAGGAAAAACACTTTTTCTCTCAGGGGTTCCTGATCCTAGAACCATTTTATCTAGCTCCTTGCATCATTTGATAGGAAACTGAGGCTCAGAGAGGGGAAAAGACTTGTTCATTATGAATTGATGAGCATCCAGGAGCTTAATAAAGGGCTTTCACTATGCCACAAGTGAAATTATCAAGGGTCCAAAGGTAAAGTTTCCCTTTTGTAAAAAATTATTTCCCTTGCTCCTCCCTCCCCGACCTTTCCTTTTGTAGTAAGTATGTCAAGTTTATTTGCCTGTGTTCATGTATTGTTTTTTTTGTTTTCTTAGGCCAAGACATGACTACAGTAGTGGTACATGTGGACTCCAAAGCTGAGCTCACTACCCTGCTGGAACAGTGGGAAAAGGAACATGGCAGTGGGCAGGATATGGTTCCTATCCTTACCAGGTATGAACAATTAAGATACAGGGTTTTTCAAAAGCAAAGATTGGATGGAGAATGATGTAAAAACATTTTTCACTTTAGTTATTAGTGAATTCTAAATCTGGTGTTTTTTTTTTTAATTTTCAAATAGCATTTTAATTATGTAAACATATTCCAGCAATAACAGAAAATACAGGCATATCTTAACTGGACTTAAATATTTGTTGATATTTACAGTCTCTTTTTTGATTTACAACACATTCCCATTATTGGTCTGATAATACCAATATCTGGAATTAAAGAAAAGAAATTAAAGAAATTAAGGAATTAAAGAAAAGAAAACACAAAGATCTGGAATTAAAGAAAAAAATTGAGAAGGTATGAAGCTAACATGCAACATGCTTTCTGAAGTTGGGAGAAAGTGTCTTGAGATAAAATAGAGTAAATCAAAGAAATTGAAAGGTTTTAGCTAAAGTTCTGTTGGTCATCCCTGTCCTTTGCTCCACGTTTTACGATGCACATGAAGTCACTGAAGGTTGAAGCTCCCCATTTGGTTCACAGGTGCTTCACTATATGGTTTATCCACCTCCTCATCTGCAATCCAATCCCCCATTGTTGTCAGGTCTGTCATGTAATCCTTCTAGATGGTCTCTGTCACTTATTCATCAGAACAAGCAAAAGAATTTCTGGCATCTGCCGAGTCTATGCTATTTAACTTCCTACCAAATACAGTGAGGAATATGGTGAAATTTATAGAACCAGACCCTCATTCATCGTAGCATAAAGGTATGCATCAGTTGGATCCTTCCCCAGATAAGCAAGCATATCATGCAAATCTCCTTTATTGATATAACCACCCTTGTTCTGATCAATCATGGTGAAACCTTCTTTGGACCCAGGGTGGGACTGGACAAACAGTGGAAGTTGGATACTGAGTATACTTCTCTGTGGTCTTGGTCTTTTCCCTTCTGTTAGACATGGTGACTGTTTAATCTCATCCTAGACCCTGGACTTGCATGTCTCCTCCTCCGGTTGATATGCAGATCTTCAATGCCCTGAACTTGGGGGGCCAGGAGTCATTCTTCACGAATTGTACTATTGCATGTTCATTAGATTAGAGTTGTCCATTATTATCCTGTTGAAAAACTACTTACGCCAGGTTCCTGAAGTTTTCCACCATCACCTCTCTGTAGAGTTTCCTCTGAGCAAGATCCAGCAAAGCGGGCAGCCATGGTGGCTCAGCAGGCAGGAATGCTTGCCTGCAATGCCAGAGGACCTGGTTTCGATTCCCAGTGCCTGCCCATGTAAAAAAAAAAAAAAAAAAAGATCCATCAAAGCCCATTCTTCCTGGGTAAAGTCCATGGCCACCTCTGCAAAGAACACTGAGTCCATTTCATTTCTCCACAGATGTGTAACATATTAAAGGAATTTTACTAATAATTGTTTCTGCTTTCCCTTCATAATTTTTAAAGTTTTCTGTTGATTCTGTAATCTTTTTAACAACTGTGTTGCTTTATATTTGTTTTTGCTTTGAGGACTGTAACATAGAACTATACTTCCTTAGCTGTACTGTCTTTACTTTTTGACAAAATAATACTGGAAAGCATTATTTTGTGCTTATCTAGGGAAAAATCTGTTGGTTTTTTTTTTTCCTTCTTCTCTTAGAACTAGTCTTTATGTCTTTACTTCTTGAAATGCTCTGATTTTCTTACATTTCTTCTCAGGCCCTTTAGCCTCAGTTTCTTTCTTAGGTTCTTTTTCCTGTGTGCTTTTTAAAAAGTTTTTCTGTTGTGTAAAATAACATATACAAAAAAGCAATACATTTCAAAGCACACCATAACAATTAGTTATAGAACAGATTTCAGAGTTTAGTATGGATTACAGTGCCACAATTTTAGGTTTTTCATTCTGGAGACACTGGAGACTAAAAGAAATATCAGTGTAATGATTCAGGGGATTCAGGTGTCATACTCATTTGTTAAATCCTGTCTTCTCTTTTATAGCTCCACCTTCTCCTTTGATCTTTTTTAAAAGAATTATTTATTTTTTATTGATATATATTATATATTCACATACCATGTAATCATCCAAAGTGTACTATTGGTGGTTCACAATATCACCTGCTTGTTTCCTAAATGTTGTTCCCAGTGTTGTCTTTGTGGTTCTCTTCTCTTTTCACTGTACGTATTTTCCCTATAGTTTCAGGTACCTAAATAGTTTCATTCCTGTCCATGGTTTCAACCATTTCAACCATCTTTTTTTTTTTGCACGGGCAGGCACTGGGAATCAACCGTCATTCTTATGCTAACTTCCAAATCTCTTGTTTCTACCTCAGACCCCTCTGTTTTGAATTTCATACTCATTTCTCAGTTGCTTGATGTACTCGTCTTTTCCTGTTTTTTTTCACAGACACCTGAAACATACTGTGTCTAAAACATACCACGTTTAAAATAGCATCTTCCTTTCTGTCTCTTTCCTCATCTCTACCTTGTGCTTTTTGTACTCCCTGTGTTGGTATAAATGGTTTTAGACTAAAATACTGAGAGCCATTCTTTCCCAGCACATCCTGTCAGCCTTTTCTCAATCCCAAAGCCATCAGGATTTCATCATCCTTCTCTTCCCTCTTTTCCATCCCACTAACAATTCCTTCATTAGGTACCAGTCATGTGACTAGCTCATTAGACCATGTGCTTTATACCCATGTCTCTGGTTTATTCTCTTCAAATCTGTCCTTTCCCTTAGGACTGAAAGATTCATCTTTTTCATACACAAATCTGATTGTCATACCTCTGCTCAGAATTCTTCCCTGCCTCCCTGTTTGCTGAAGGGTAAAAGATAAACTTCTTAGTATGACCTGTGAGATTATTTATGATTTGTCCTCTACCTTTTTTTCCTGCCTCATAGTTTTGGTCTTTTTCAGTAGGGACTATTACCATTTAAAAAAAATGTTTTTTATTGTAAAATATAACATAGATACAAAGCAAAGAAAGAAAAAGAAATAATTTTCAAAACACACTTCAACAAGTAGTTACAGAACAGATCCCAGAGTTTGTCATGTGCTACCATTCCACCATCTCAGAGTTTTCCTTCTAGCTGCTCCACTGGAGGCTGCTAGAAAGAATGTTAATATAGTGATTCAGCAGTCATACTCATTTGTTAAATCCTATTTTCTCTGTTATACCTCTTCCTTTCCTCTGATCCTTCTTCTAATCTGTAGGGATCATTAGGCAATGCCTGTTCTCATTTTTCATGTTGAGAAGGGGTGTTGACACTAAAGGATAGGGGGATATAATTGATAATTTTGGAGAGGCTGGTCCCTCTGGGTTTCAGGATTTATCTGTTTTAGGAACCCTCTGGGAAGTATAGGCTCCAGGAAAGCAAACTTAATGCATGAAACCTTTATAGAATCTCAGTTTGAGCCTTAGGTGTTCTTAAGAGTCAACAGGAGTGATGTTTGTTTGGGTTTAGTAAGCCATGGCAGTTAGCACTGTCTAACTGAAGCTTGCTTAAGAGTACCTCTAGAATAGTCTCTTGACTCTATTTGAATTCTCTTGGCCATTGATACCTTATTTTATCACACTTCTTTCCCCCTTTTTGCTCCAGAAGACGTTTGCCATCCCACAGTGCCAGGGCCAGATTCATCCCTGGGAGTCATGCCCCACATTGTCAGGGAGACTTTCACATGTACTTCCCATGTAGTGGGAAGGGTAATGATTTTCCTTGCAGAGTTGGGCTTAAAGAGAGTGAGGCCACTTCTGAACAACAAAAGAGGTTTCCTGAAAGTAATTCTTAGGCCTCCTTATGGGTAGTCTTAGCTTCTCCACTACAGAAATAAGTTTCAGAAGGGCAAGCCTCAAAATTAAGGGCTTGACCTATTTTCTTGGGAGTCTCTGATGGTTGAGAGGGTACCTGCAGTTTCCTAGGTGGGAAAGTTTAATAGTTCTGTGTGTATGTATGTTTGTGCGTGTATATATATATATATTTTTTCCCTCCTCCCTTTGGGATACCAGGATACCTTCTTAGCCTACCATAGTCTGAGAATGTATCCTGGTATTACATTAAGCTATACAGAATTATAGGGTCTCGTTCCCGTTCTAGACTTGAGGAGTTTGGGTTGTTTAAATGAGCTATCTAGACAGGTGGATTTAGATTATGTTGTACCAAAAATTTAGTTTCTAGACATAATAAACCTCTCTGCCTTCGGTCTCATATAATAGGTGAAGGTCTAGAGTACATACACTGTCATCTTTTACCCTATATTCTAATTTACCTTAGACCCAGCCACATTCGCTTTGTTTTTAATTCTAATTGAGGTCTGATCTCTTTTTCAGTTACTTTAACTGTTACTGTATATAGCTATGCTAATTTTTAAGGTTGTAGCACTCCATTTCTGGGTCCTAGGTGTCACAGAGTTATTCAGAGTTCTAGGGAAATACCAGCTGATACGCATATAGCTTAGTGTCTCACGATCTTGAAGTTACAACTTCAGACTAAGAATGCCGCTATAAGACTTTACAATCTAGACCCCAGTTTTCTTGTAAGTATTTTCTGAAAGACATCTTAGCATATCTGTTCTTTTGTTTCTTGCTTATTTTGCACAGCATATTGTCCCCAAGGTTTATTCAGTTTGTTGTGTGCCTCTTGTTGTCCTTCCTTTATGTAGCTACACCGTATGCCATCATATAAATGTATCACAGTTCACCTTTCTGCTTCTCAGACAACTTACCCTTCGGCTCCCTCAATCTGTTAGGCATTATGGATAATGTCCAGAATAAACAAACCATGTCTTAGAGTAGCCTCACTTGGTTGTATAATCAGCAGCACTTTCAATTTTGAATTTATTCCCATTGGTCCATAGCGACAAAGAACCAACAAACAGCGTCACCAACTATCAAATCAAAACTATCCCTTATTGCTTGTCCTTCCCCACCAATTAATTGCCTCTGTTATTGCTGTGGTACTGTTGGTGTCTTCCTGTTAACTATTGACTCTCTGTCCACTATCAAACCTTTAAAATAGTTCATGTGAGAACTTATTTATAATCGTAGGTTTAATCAGTGGGATATACGGCACTGTATATCCCATTTCAATCATACTCACTTTCAATATGGTAATGTTACTTATAACCCCGCTAATTAGTTACCATCACTTCTGTCTGTTCTTTTGCATTTAGATTCAACCTTATTGGATAGCCTTTTCCCTGTCTCTAGCTTTTGTGTGTACCTCTAGGTCTGCTGTATTCTGCAGTGTAACCTCTGCGATTACCTTTGCCAGAGTCATAATAGCGAAATCATACAGTATCTGTCCTTTTGTGTCTGACAGTATTTCACTCAGCATTATGTGAAATAGTTCATCCATGTGCTCCTATGCTTCGGCACCTCATTTTGTCCCACTCCTGCATAATATTCCATTGTGTGTCGAATATTACCATATTTTTTTTAATGTCTGTGTGCTTTTGAACTTCCTGTTTCTTTGGCCTGAAATGCCTTTCCATGGCTTATCTGCATATCTGCTTGGCAAGCTCCAGTTTCTTCAAAAAGCAACTCAAGGATTATATCTGTTAAACTTTCCCCTGACTTCCTTAGGGAGATTCAGATACTACTTTTAATGTCCCATTGCCCTTTTCCTCCCATTATAATTCTTATTGCATTATACTATAATTGTGAGTCTTCATATCCCCCCTACTAAATTGTAAGCTTCTTAAAGGCAGGGGTTAACACCTGTTTGTTGATGTAGGATGGATTTAAAGTATAGCTTACTTTATTTTAGACAGCACCTCCCACCATCCTTAAAATTGTGTCTGTTATTTCGCTGGATATTTTCTGAAGAAGCATCACTGTTTTCTTTTCTCCTTCAGATGGGAAGGAGAAAACTGTAGGTTTGGGTGTTTTAGAGTACTCCATGAGGAGCAAATGAATTTCAGGCCTCCTTACTCTTTTATTTACTGTTATTTTTATGGTCTTTGAACAAAACTTCCCAAGAAAAATGTAAGACTATTTATAGCTTTAATTGATCTTTTATTAGCTTTTAACTTGATTCGGTGAAAAGGGACTGGCTTTAGGCCAAGCTGTGTTAGTATAACGTAGGTTCTATGGGTGTTTTTTTTTTTTTTTTTTAATTTTTTATTGAGGTGTAGTACTGTATTCAGCCTGATGCATTTTTTAAACATATGTACACACTTGTGAAATCTTACCCAGATTAAGTTCAAGTTACAGCACTTGAACACCACCTCCAGAATGCTCTCTCCTTTCCCATGTTTTTTTGTTTGTTTGTTTTGCATGGCCAGGCACCAGGAATTGAACCTGGGTCTCCGGCATGGCAGGTGAGAACTCTCCCACTGAGCCACTGTGGCCTGCCCCATTACTATTTTACCAATAGCTACAGTCCTTTATTTACAAAGGAGCCCACTGTGTTGTATCGTCGTATGTTTTTTTTTTAATTCTAGTGACATAATACAGCTTAAAATTTCCCTTTTTAACCACATTCACATATATAATCCACTGCTGTTAATTATATTCGTAGTGTTGTGCTACCAGCACCATCATCCATTAACAAAGCTTTCAGTAAATCCAAATTGAAGTTCTATACAGCTCACGAATTAACTCTCCATACTACCCCCAACCTGGCTCCTGGTAATCTATACTCCAGATTCTGATTCTATGAGTTTGCTTAGTTCATGTCAGTGAGATACTATAGTATCTGCCCTTTTTTGTCTCGCTTATTTCATTCAGTGTGATGTCTCCATGTTGTTGCATGTATCAGGACTTCATTCCTTTTTATGGCCGAATAATACTCCATTATGTGAATATATCTCGTTATTTATCCATTTATTGATTTAGGAAATCTTGGGTTTGTCCATTTTTTTAGCAATGATGCAGTGAACATTTATGTGCAAATTATCTGTTCTAGACCCTGCTTTTAAGTCTAATTGGGAATATACATAGCGGTGAATTGCCAGGTAATATGATAATTCTATACTTACCTTTCTGAGGAACTGGCAAACTGTTTTCTGCAGTGGCTGTACCGTATTTTAAAAATATTAATTAAAAAATTTTTTAGTGTGAAATATAACGTATGTACAAACAAGCAATAAATTTCAAAATTTCAAAGTATGTTGTAATAAGTAGCTATAGAATAGATTTCAGAGTTTGGTATGGGTTACAGTTCCACAATTTTAGGTTTTTCCTTCTAGCTGCTTTAAGACACTGGAGACTGAAAGAAATATCAGTATAATGCTTCAGCAGTCACACTCATTCATTAAATCCTTTCTTCTTTGTTATCACTCCTCCTTCTCCTTTGATCCTTCTCTCAATCTTTAGGGTATTTTTGCTATGCCCATTTTAACTTTTTCATGTTGGAAAGGGCTGCCCACAATATGGGATAAAGGGATGGAAGTATTTGATGTTCTTGGAGAGGCTGACCTCACTTTGATTCCAGAACTTACCTGTCTGAGGAGCCCATCTAGATGTTGTAGGCTTCTGGAAAGTAATCTTAGTATATGACAGTTTTGTAGAATCTCAGAAAAAGCCCTGGGTGTTCTTTAGGGTTGACAGGAATGGTTTTGGTTGGGGTTTGGCAAACCATGAAAAGTCACAATGTATAGCTGAACTGAAGCTGGCCTAAGAGCAGCTTCCAGAATAGCTTTTTTTGTTTAATGTTTCTTATTATGGAACATATATACAAAAAGCAAGAAATTTCAAAGTACATTGTAACAAAGAGTTATAGAATGGATTTTAGTTTGGTATGGGTTACTGTTCCACAATTATATATTTTTCCTTCTAATTGCTCCAAGACGCTGATACTCATTTGTTAAATATTACCTTCTCTGTTACAACTCCTCCTCCTCTGATCCTTCTCTCAGTTTTTAGGGGTATTTGGGCTTTGTCCATTTTAACATTTTTTTCCTTTTTGTGAAAAATAACATATACAAAAAAGCAGTAAATTTTAAAGCATATCACAGCAGTTGTAGAACAGATTTCAGACTTTGGTATGGGTTACAATTCCACAATTTTAGGGTTTTACTTCTAGCTTACTCTGAGATACTGGAGATCAAAAGAAATATCAATATAATGATTCAGCAGTCATACTCATTTGTTGAACCCTACCTTCTCTTTATAACCCCAATATCTTCTTTGATCTTTCTCCCACTCTTTAGGGGTATTTGGGCTCTGCCTATTCTAACTTTTTCCTGTTGGAAGGGTCTGTCAGTAATATGGGATAGAGAGCTGGAACTAGTTGATGTTCAGGAGAGGCTGGCCCCTCTGCATTTCAGGACTTACCTGGTCCAGGGATCCATCTGGAGGTTGTAGGTTTTGGAGAGTTACCCTAGTGCATGGAACCTTTATAGAATCTTATATAATGCCCTAGATGTTCTTTAGATTGACAGAAATTTGGTTTTAGTTGGGGTTTGGCAAGTTGATAGGTAGCAATGTCTAATTGAAGCGTTTGTAGAGTGACCTCTGGGGTAACTTCTCAACTCTAATTGAACTCTCTCAGCTACTGATACCTAATTTGTTACATTTCTTTCCCCTCTTTTGGTCAGGATGGCATTTTTGATCCCACAGTGCCAGGGCCAGGCTGATCCCTGGGAGTCATTTCCCATGTTGCCAAGATGACTTTCACCCCTGGATGTCATGTCCCATGTAGGGGACAGCATAGCCTCCTGTCTAATTGAACTCCCTTAACCACTAATACCTTATTTTATTCCATCTTTTCCCCTCCTTTTGGTCAAGAAGGTGTTGTCGATTCCATGGTGCCAGGGCCAGGGGCTCATCCTTGGGAGTCAAGTCCCATGTTGCCAGGGAGACTTTCACCTCTGGATGTCAGTCATGTCCCATATAGTGGAGAGGATAATGATTTTACTTGTAGAATTGGTCTTAGAGAGAGAGGCCACATAGGAGCAACAAAAGGGATTTTCTAGCATGCATAGCCATAAGTAGACTTAGTTTCTCTACTACAGAAATAGATTTCACAAGAGTAAGCCTTAAGGTCAAGGCCTTGGCCTACTGACTTGGGAGTCCCTCATGTTTGAAATAGTATCAGGGTTTTACCAGGTGGTAAAGCTTAATAGTTCCATATTTTTTCTCCTGACTCTTTTTTTTTTTTAATTTTTAAAATTAATTTTAAATAAAAAAAATATGACAAAGAAACACAAACATTCTTAATATATAATCATTCCGTTCTACATACATAAGCAGTAATTCACAATATCATC
>PVIY010021756.1:0-41897 GCA_004026745.1 Myrmecophaga tridactyla
TATCTTTCCCTTGATGCCTTTGATTGGACATTTCTATAGACTTGTTGTAATTGGGACATTTTCTTGGCCTTAGAACTGTAAACTAGCAACTCATTAAATTCCCCTTTATAAAAGCCATTCTGTTTTTGGTATATTGCATTCCGGCAGCTAGCAAACTAGAACAGAGAACATAAAGCACACTTTGCAAATTGTTAAAATTCGATGAGATAGACAAGGTAATTACACTCATTAAGTACTTGTCTTCTGTCATGGCTTCTGCTAGGCTGTTTACAGTGTGTTATTATACTTCATAGCCACCCTAGTTTATTGTGTTATCCCCTCTTGGTCAAATGAGAAACCGGAGACCTAGAAACAAGAAAAGCTTGTCCAGCACAGCTTGCTGACAAGCTAGTACATGGCATTATTTGGATAAGATGGAGCTAACTAAAGTGGGCCTGCCTGACACGCGTAGTAGCTTAGACTCTAACTTATAAGTCACCTATACTTCATTAAAATACTAAAAATCATGCCCATCATCGTGTTAAGGCCACCATTTTCTTACCTGTGACTAAGCATGTAATCAGTTTGCGCATTCTCAATAATTACCTCATCTCTAATCACATCATCTGGGGCCACTGTGCTCATTATCCTAAATCCTACCCATCTTTTTCTCTAACAAAACTATCAGAACTACTGCAGTTTGGGGAGACAGATTTTGAGCCACCAAGCCATCTGATCTCCTGCTATGTGCCTAGTAATAAACTTTTCTCTCTTTGAAACCCCAGTATGTTGGGAATTGGTCATTTGAGCACACTGGGCAAAAGAATCCACCACCTTTGTCCGGTAACACCCTTACTCTCTTGATTCCCCTTCTACTATCTCTAAGACCTGAAAAGGTAATGATGGTAATTTATTTTGTTTGTTTGATTGGTTTTGGCATTTCATCTGCCCCAGGTTGGTGGTCCCTCCCTTGTCCCCAAAACCCAGCAATAGGAAGATCTGAATGGTCAGAGATAAAATAAATTATATATTTTCTCTGCATAGTCTGTTTATGATTGATATATTTGCCACTCTTTAAAAAATTCTCCCTGCCTTTCCCAGTTCCCCAATTCCATTCTTTATATGTCTTTAAAGTCACCAAACAGTATTAGAACTACTCTAATTCAATAGTTAGTGAGTAGCATTTTGATTTGCATTAAATGACTATAAGTGGTCTTGCTGCATTTTTAAGTGTTTTAAGTTTTTTTTTCTCCCTGAATTTTTTCTTTCCTTTCCTTTTTTTCCCATTTCAGCATGTTGTTAGCTCTGTACTCAAGACCTAGGGAATAAATGTGGCAGAGAACAGAAAGCAAAAATAGCCAGCCATAGCTTCAAACATTTTAAAATTATTTCACTCATGTACTCATTTCCATATCTGTAAGTATTGAGAGAATTATAAAATGACAGCACACCTCCCACCCAAATAAGCTAGAAGAGTTGTGTCCCTTAGGATAGCTAACCCTATCTCATATATCCATTTATCCAATCAATAAATTATTTTAACAGTCTCACTATTTGCCAGGACTTCAAGGTACTGAATGCTAAACATAAAATTATAAAGAGACAAAGTCACACTTCATTGGAAGTGGGAAAGGGGAAGGCAGACATTTTTTTGAAAGCTAAATAAGTACATAATAAAATGTAAATATCAGGTAGCACATTTCCTTGATTACTTTTTGTACAAAATCCTAACCCTCTATGAGGGAAATAAAAGGAAGGACATTAACAAACAAACACTCAAAGACAGAGAGACTTTGAAAAGAAAAGAATTTTCCTCAGAGGAGAATTATCTCCTCTCAGATTAAGTGAAAGAAATGATAAGAGATCTGAGTTCTGTTCAATGGCGGAAGACTCCTGTTCTCTACTTCCTGGGAAGAGAAAACAGCTTCTCCTTGCTTCCAGGCAAAGGAAAACATTGTCCATCTTGCAAAGCTTTTGCCGTGAACCGCAGTTGGAGCTCAAATAACAGGGAGAACTGAAGGCCCTGTAGGAGTCAGATAGCCTAGGATGACAGAAGTCTCAGCAGTTACCTGTATGGGCTGATGACTAACAGTCAAATGGGCGATCCTAACTCCTTAACACCAAGGAAGATCTCAGCACTATAGCACAATCCTGAGTTGGAGGACCTCCACAAGGATTGGAGTTGTGGTATTTGTCCTTGTGGTTGCTTTTCTTTCCTACAGTCTAGTTAACTTGAAATGTAGTCAGAAATTCGTTTATAAAAATAAAATTATGTATTTGTGCACTTAATTTCTTGGACTGAGATTCCTTTCTATTACTCCATTATTATGCCTGGATATTCTGACTTTACATATTTCAATGCCACATTAAAGAAGTTGTCAAATCCTGTGTATTTATCTGAATATTTCTCACAAAAGTTATTGCCTCTCAAACTTAAGTACTATTTCCTTAGTTCATCTTTCTGAATTGCTGTGCGAACTTCCTGATATAGCCTTCTTACTTCCAGTCTTATTGTTCTTCAATGAATACAATACCCAGAGCATTCTATATAAAATTCATATCTCACCATGTCACTTCCCTAGTCAAGTCCTTCGGTAGTTTCTATTTACTGCACAATCAAGGACATGACTCAAGAACTCCCAAGGACTGGTTCTTCAATTCTTCTCCAGCCTTATCCAGTCTTACTTCCTTCTACATCTTTCATTAAAGTTTCTGCTCCAACAGGATGGAGGTATGGTCATGTTTATTTCCTAGTTTCAGCTCCTTTGCTTCTGCTCTGCTTGGAATTACTCACAGCCCCAACCCATCCACCCACTTTGCCTATATAATTTCTACTTATATTTTCATTCAACTCAGTCTTTCCTTTCATCAGTAAATCTCTGATCCTAGTTTTAGCCCACCTCCTTTATTATGACTCTGATTTATGTAATAATTGTACATAATCACATAATAAATTCTGTGAACAAGTAATTATATATCTGACTCTGTCCATAAAGTGTGACTTCTCTGAAGACAGGAACCATGTTTACCTATTTTTGAGTCTCCATTGCCTTGAAGAGTGTCTGGCCAAAATAAGCATTCAATACATGTCTGTTGAACTGAATAAAATATCAACATGGAAATCTGGCAACATTTCAGGGATCTTTCATCAGGAATCTAATTTTAGAGAATCCAGATGTTTCCAGGCAAGCAAATTAATGTGCCAGTAATTCTTCAGGGACCATCAATGTATACTTTGTCTCATGAGTTTAAGGATTTATCAGATAGGTGGGTCACAGATGGGAATGTCTAAAGCCATTCCTGAGGCAAGACACTTTAATTATGTGGATGTGCCCTTCAGATCTGTGTTTAGTTGTGCTATCATGATTACCTGGATAATCACAGTCATAATAATAGTGAGAGTCTCTTGCATTTATGTAACACCGCATAGCTTGCAAGGTATTTTCTTATACATAACAGCCCTAAGAGATAGGCAGGGTATGGATTACCATCTCCACTTTATAGATGGTATAATAGAGACTCAGAGAGATTAACTCCATGGTCCAACACCTCAACCTTATTAAAGTGCAGGGCCCGGATTCAACTGATTTCTTATTCTTTGATCCATGCTGACTTTTGAAATTTGAGTCAATAATTATATTTTCCAGAGGAAACAGAAATTTTCAGTGCAACTGTTTTTTTTTTTTTCTATTTTCTAAGTTAGGTGCAAGATGAGCCTATAGAAAAATAGGCAGAAATTTCTGATGCATATCACTGCATTGGAGGCCTCAAATAAGTCAGATAAACTCGTCAACTTCTAATAAATTAGTGAGTCATATATAATAATTGCTAGTAAACATCTGAAAACACAGTAATGGGCTTCAAGCTGTTTTCAAGTTTGAACATAGGACAGGCACAGCAAAGTTGGGTGAAAAAAAATTTGGGTGGGGAGACTTCTTTATATCATTTTTTTCTGAGTCTTTTCTCTAACTTACCACTATACATGATAAAACATTTCCCAGTTAGAGCAATTAAGCTCCTAATACATCTGTTCTGTGTTCATGTCTTATTTCTTGTTCTAGCTATAAGCCACAATAAGGGTAGCACCAATATCTCATTCACTCTTAATTCATTCAATAAATATGAATTGAATGTCAGTTATGTGCCAAGAATCTCATAGACTCTGGTGTTACCCAGTTGAGTAACACCTAGTTAGCCCTGCCTCTTTGGCGGAACATACAATCCAGTAGGGAAGACAAGGAATAACAAAAACAACATTTTTATGACTTACAGAAGTGTGGGGTACCACACGATACCTCAAAGAAAAGAACAAACTATTCAACTTGGAAAATTCAAGTACGACATCAGAGATCATTCATACGACCCTTGAGCTTCAATTTTACCATAGCTCATCAAGCATATAGCACATAGTAGGTGGTCAGTAAATATCTCATAGTGATTAATGGTATAGTCTAGCCCAAGATATTTAAACCTTGTTAAATTCAAACCTTGCATTCTCTCTCATAGAAACCATTTTAGCCTTATCTGAGTTTGTGTAATTAAACATTTTCTTCCCCTATTACAGAAATTTCAACCTTATTCAACCAGGTAGGGAGTAACATTCTGGGCAGGATATCCTCCTAGCTACATTTGCCGACCACCTACCATGTCGGTTAGCAAAATAAGCCCACCTCACAACTTCTTAACTCTGAATGCTTTGTCTTTGTCAGGGGACTTTGAGCCTCCTCCGCAAGAAAGGGATGTCACTCCTTTGATTTAGGTCTTTTCCCTACTCTATGTTCTAAGATTAAAAGCATAGGAAAAATGGGCCCTTCCCACCTACCCTTGACAAAGTCAGATGAATCATGATGAAGCAACAAAAGATTGATGAATACTTAGAAATTTCTGTGATCTCTTAAGGTTGACCACAAAATTAAATATGCTTCTTTAGATGAAGGTCAGTAAACCGAGTTAACTGTCACTTACTATATTTTTTCTCCTTTGCTGACACTCTGAACACCTACTAAATAAAAGCAAATCTTGTAATTTTTAAAAAAGATTGCAGAACAGAAGCAGTTCTTATTTGTGAAGATTTTTCGTTTTCCCAAAATGGAGTTAAAACCCTTTGACCACATATACTTGTGTTTCCAGGAAATTCACCTAAAACTATTAGTGTTTGAAGGTATCAATAAATCCCCTATGGAGCTATGGTTTTCTGGAGCAGATCTATCCTTTGCATGTATTTCTTTTGAACAATTCCTATTTTAAGAATTTCCTAGAAGCTCTAACTCTGGTCCTATATACTAGCTTCCTAGTAGAAACATGGTACTGGATGCTTAAATGCTAATATTAAATAAACCGCTTATTCAACATTTTTCTTCTTCCTCCCTCACTCTTCTCACCCCACTTGTCTGCCAATTTCAACAGGCTAAACAGCAGATATCAAGAGAGTGAAATATGAGAGAGGTTTTGAAGAGAAGAATAAATGGAATGTAGATGTGGATGCTATGGAAATCTTTATCAGATTCTTGCAAACATGACCACTTTTAACTACTGCAATAACTTCTGTCAATGGTTTCTGTGTTATTTTAGTTTTATAACTCCTGCCAAAATATCCATCCGAAAATGGAAAGTAGAAAGTTACATTTCTTGTAAATTAATTAATATACTAGTTATGTAGGAAAATCTTGATAAAACACCCATTTCTAAAAAGTGTTCCCTATTTGAAAATCCAAAATGCAAATGTATTGGATATTACCATAAGCCAGTGGGGAAGTTATCAGGTGAAATAGGACTATTTTCAAATTTTGTCTAGCTCAAGTGAAAGTTGAAATGATTTGCTTAAAATCAAAATACAAATCAGTTACATGATAGCTAAGATATACTTTATTTTCTTCTTTTGTTTGAACAATCACTTGAATATTATTATTCTATGAAGAAGGTATTCAAACACAATCCAACTGTGTTTTCAGTATTTAAATAAGGATGTTTAGCTATCATATTAATTTTCACTAAATACTCTAGAATAAATATAATAGTTTAACTTTACTGATTTAGAGTATCTGTCATCAAAAGTAGCACATAATGAGCAGGCCACAGTGGCTCAGCAGGCAAGAACGCTTGCCTGCCATGCCAGAGGACCTGGGTTCGATTCCCGGTGCCTGTCCATGGGGGAAAAAAAAAAAGTAGCACATAATATAGCATGAAGAATAATGAATGACAGATCAAAAACACCAAGAATTTAGTTGTAGCTTCATAGATTAAGGCAATTTAGTAAATCTCCATTTGAAAATAAATAAACAAGCCAATAAATTTGGTGACAACTTCCCTGAAAACCTTATGGGGTTTACATGAATTGCTAGTGTGATAAAGTATGCAAAACGTGTGATAATGTACATGAAAGATAATAGATGGCAAATCTAAGTTTACTTATAGCACTTAAAACTGATAGAATTTAAAATGTGTACATATCATTTACAGGAATAAAAGTTAAGTGCGCAGTAAAGTGTAACACTTTACATCTATGAATTTAGTAATATTTAGGACAATCCTATGAGGTCGGTACTGTTTTAATTTTCTAGGCTTCTTAAAGCAAATACCAGGAAATGGGTCAAGGGTTAAAAAAATGGGAATTTATTCACTCACGATTGAGGCCAGAAAATGTTCAAATCAAGGATTCTTTGAGGTGATGTTTCCCTCCTGAAGCCCAGCAACCAGAGATCCTTGGCTCCTCTGTCACATGGCAAGGCACATAGCACCATCTATCAGCTCTCCCTTCTGTCCCAGACTCCATTGCTTTCAGCTTTTTGCTTCCATGGCTTCTCTCTCTCTCTCTTTCTCTCCCCATTTCATTTATGTAGCACTCCAGTAATAGGATTAAGCCCTATCCCGAATGAGGTTGAATCATACCTTAACTGAAGTAGGCCTCCACAAAAGATTCTACTTACAGTGGGTCCACACCCACAGGAATGGATTAAATTCAAGAACATGTCTTTTGGGGGTACATAAAGCTTTAAACTATCACAGATATGACATGATTTTCATTGGCACTGAGGAAACTGAGGAATACAGGAGTGCATTAACTCATCGAAGGGCACAATTTTAAGCAAGGTCAAGGCCAATATTTAAATCTATGCAGTCATTTTTCTCTGGAGTATGAATTCTCAGTGATACCATATAAATACTAATGGACATAGACTGTGTATTCCTTTTTATCTCACGAGTTTTCTTTAGTTCTTTCAACTCTCTCTTCTGTTTTCAAAATTTCTACATTTTTAAATGGGTGACAAATTTTCAGTCATTCACATAATAACACCCAGAAATTCCTGAGTGGGATTAAAGGCTTCAGGTTACAAATGTAAGTTTTACTTGTTAGCTTTATTGGAATAAAATAAATACTAGACTTATACAACCGACTGATCTAACCATTCTTGAAAAAATAAATAATGGATCAGGGAATTTATATGCGAAGAGGTATGAGGTAAGTTATTTCAAATTTCTTTCAAGCTAAAAGTTAATTTAAATACATAATGGATTGTTGTGAAATCCATGAATGCTTTTTCTTTGGCTAATAATTTAGGAAACACAAAGCATGTTTTTTCGCCAAGGATCCATTGTGATTTAATAGTTTACACCATCATTTACATTTTCCTCGCTAAAAACATACGAATTGTTTATAGTAAAAACAAGAGATTTCCCTGGTTTTCGTTAGTGCATTATTATTCTTGGCATAAAAAATCTGAACTAAAAATATTCCTTTGTACTTATTTTAAGGTCTCTAACTTCAGACTGTTTAAATAAAAGCCAACAATTCAAAGATTTGGAAATGAGTATCTCATGATCTTAAATACACATTCTTTGAGTAGTGGAAGGACAGTTGAAGTAACACCTAATACTTTTTAAATGGATGATTTTATCTTGAAAAAGTAAAGTAGTCCAATTTTCATTCAGATGCATAAGTTCCATGGAGACCAAGCTTAACATAAACATGCATGATTAGATAAATAAATTTCATATACTACTTACAGTTTTAGTTCTCTATATAGTCTAAATTAAAAAAAAATCTAAGAAAATAACATCAACTTACTGGGAATCTTACACGAAATGTTCAATCAACTAACCTACCTGTATTCAATAACAATTTTAATGGGTCCAGTATTGTGCTACGTACTATGAGGACTATAGAAGAAATATCTAAAAGGCCCTGCTCTATGAATTTATAATGGAATGGAGAAACAGTATCTATAAACATGAAGTCCCCTATGAACTGCAGTAAAGCATACACCATTAAGTGTTAGCCCAAAAGATATCAATGATAAACGGAGCACAGAGGAAAGAATCTGGGCTGGAATAACTTTTCAGTGACATAATAGTTGTCATAGAAAGCTGCAGAGTCTCTAATAGAAATATGTTATAAATTCTATTATTTTCCAACCTTAATTCACACATTCAATAAGCATCTTTAAAAATTTGTGATCTACTAGGCTTTGTATAATGCACTGTGGGGGATGCAAAGTTAATTAAGCTAACAAACTATTTGGAATTAAAAAAAAAAAAAAAAAAACATGTACAGCAGTAAGTATCCCTCAAGTCATAGGGCATCTATTGCAAGGAAAGGACCAAAGAACTCAACGAAAGGAGAAACCACTTCTAGTAGAAGTAGAAGAAGGAGAGCTCCAAGGACATTTGGCTGAAAACTAGAAGGATGGGAAGGCTATTTTTAAGAGCAAGGAAGGAAAGATATTCAAAATGGAACAGAGTGCAAGTGTATTTTCCAAGTGTTTACTTGGGAAATAAAATGGGTGAGTTTAGTATGCCGTTTAATCACGTAACCCAGGAGCACACTTCCAATTCCCACAAGGTCACCAGAAAAAAAAAAAGCACACATAGAGGCAATGACCAACTAAACAATGATATTTATTTTTAAGAGGCTTCAAACACTAATGTAATACCTTAGTGATCGAGACTCACCTAGATAAAAACAACTTCTCCTAGACTAGAGGCAGCCTCAAATCTAAAGTCAAAGTATGAAAAGTGCTTTCCCCAATAAGATTATGTCCAAGACTTGGGTCTTCTACTGACAAAACAAAGAAAAAAACACTGCAGAATACATCTGCAGAGTAAAGAAATAGGAGAGAGTGAAACCATCAGAGAGAACTGGTGAGCCAGTGCTTACAGCTGTTTGTCTCAGGCCTTCTAAGTTCAGGCAGCTCTGAGGAGAAAGCATGATGTGGCCCTTCTAATTGTTCCAGGCACATAAGAGAGTCCAGGCAGTAATGAAGCAGCCAAAGAGAAAGAGAACCCTTGGCTCTCTGACAGACTTATTGGCTGTTACTGGCTTCAGAACAGACTTATTTAAATACCTTACTAAGTTTCCATTCCTAGAAAATAAGATTCAGTGGGCATCCTTTACCTTGACCAATTCATTTCTTCAACAAATATTTATTAAATTACCATTCAGCAGGCAGTCTGATAAGCCCTTGGGATACCTAAATGGACAAAATAAAGATACACCAAGCATAGTGTAATCCAATCAAAATTTGTATTCACAACATCCGCACACACATGTACTTTTATTTCTTTCCTATGCTTTAACCTTCTAACCCAAGATAATTTAGCCGATTCCACAGGCTCAGTGGGACTACTTGGAGAGACTACCCTGCAGTTAGGCAGAAACAGTGGGCTTAGATTTATTCTGGCCTGGGAAAATGGAATTAATCAGCAAAGACAGGCCAGCCGGCTACCCCCAAAATGAGAGTAAAGAAAAGTCACTGCTGCTACATGGGTTTGGCCTTCACTCCATGAGATTGTGAGGGCAAAGGATGCATGAGTGTTTCCCAAGGACAAAATATGGGCCATTCCAGAAAAGGGCTGACCTCGAGCCATTTTACTTTCTCTCTATTGGACTGCAGGCAGGGGTAACAAGATCCCCCAAAAGAAAGTCTGTTTGAGTTGATCAAGGAAAGAAATCAAAGGTTAATGTAGAAATATACATTGCTTATATCATGGAAAGAACATTTGAAGGTTTTGAGTTAAAAGGAGGACTCTAAAAAAATAAAAAAACACCCATAAGAGAAAAGGTCAGTTTTAAACACCTGTTGAGACAGAGGGAGAGAAATCATCCTATGGTAGTACTAGATATGTAGGAAATCGCTTGCCTCCTTCCCTCTCCTCTCTCCTTGCTTTGACCCCAACAGGAGTCAGAAACCAAGGGTAGCAGATGATTCCTCCCTGAAAATGTCTCTACCTGGGGTAGTAGAGAAGTTTTAACTTTAAATAAGGTTTGAAATATTGACGATTAAATGGGATTGGGCAATTAATAATGGAATTGAGATTGAGCTTTTGATTTAAATTGACCATAAGTCTTCTACTCACCCTTCAGTAATAGAAAAGTCATGGGCCAGCCCATGTTTTTAAGTAGGGGTTAACAAAGAACCCTTGGAAAAATATTTAATAGAAACTGGAAGGAAATAGAAAATTGCTTCATTTTAACATCCGTCTTGGTTCAACATACAAGATCATACCTTAACTTCAGAGTTAACATAGCCATATAAAATCAAGGCTTCTGGAATGGCACTCTCCTCTAGCCCGTGCTGGTCTCCACTGAGGTGTCCTATCCTGCTTGCTCTTGAATTTTTGGCTACTAACCCTGCTGAGTCAGCTGCCTAAGTAATTCACTGCGTTCTTTCTCAGCATGGCAGTACACACTAATCACATCAGGAGGGCCTCAGCAGCTTCTTTCTAATCAGCCAAAAATTTCAGCGCAAGTGGGAAAAGCTCCCTCAGCAAAAGACTCCTGGGCTGTTGAAGATGATGTGAATTCCTTAGATATGGTGTGACTCCTATTCAGTTCCTGGTTGGTATGATGCAGTGTCATTTTCCTCCTTGTGTCAGGCTACAGTCATGTCCCTCAGTGGAACACTTGGCATATCTAGATCTTCCTCATCCCTCATTGAAACTGAGGGAGATGAACAGAATCATACTGTTTCACTGTCTCCTTTTTCTCTCCCTCTCCCTCTTCCCCTCCATCTCCCTCTCCCCTCCCCTCCCCTTCCCTCCGTGTGTCTCTCTCTCTCTCTCTCTCTCTCTCTCTCTCTCTCTCTCTCCCTCTCCCTCGCTCCCTTTCTCCCTCTTTCCCTTTCTGTCTCATGCAACTGTAGAATATTCTTTCAGGCTGCTTTCAACCAGATCATAGCATTTTTCTCTGGGAAAAATATTTGAATGAAGAGGCACAAAGATTAAAACTTTGCTCAGAATATACTCTGGATTAGAGGGAAGTAGGTAATAAAAAGATTCAGATTTAGCATGGACAGGAAGGCTATGGCTATGGTTGAGGTAGAATTAGCAACTCCTGAGTAGCTGTTAGGTGTGGGAGAGAGGAAAATCAGATGACTCAGAGTTTCTCACCTAAGTAATTGGGAGAAGGACCATGCCATTAATGGAAACTGAAAACCAGGAGGACCAGCAGGTTTGAATTCTGTTTTGGATGTATGGAGTAGGAGGTGTCAGCAGGACTGCCAGCAGGCATTGGAAATCAAGCTCTGAGTTTGGGAGAAAGGTCAAGTCTAGCCATCCATATTTGGCAGTTACACCCAGCGCAGTGTCATCTGAAGCTGTGGGAGCAGATGCGATCACAAAGAGGAGAGAGAATTGAGAGGTAAGGCCAAAGTCAGAATATTTGGGGTCCCTGTGTTAAGGGAACAGAAGGAATAAAAGCAAGTGAAAAAGGAGCAAATAAAAGTTGTGTCAGAGCTGTTCATTGGAAGATGCACTAGAGTACTTCTATGGGAGCCTCTTCTTCAGACTTATCAACCAGAACGGCATTCTGCAATTTAATTTGTAACAGATGTGTTAAATATATATGCGAATGAAATGACTTGTTCTCATTAAATAAAATGTTTCTGTATGAATTTAATACCTATCTGTATGGCAGATAATAGTTTAATCAATATGTTTCTATAATAAGTGTACACTTTCCTCCCATTTCTGAGTGGAATTTGAGCCAGTTCATTTTATCAGCAACATCCCTGGAGAACATAAGAAGGTAGGAAGGAAAAGAGAAAAATGGAGTTTACTTTTTAATAGTTTATAGTATCACGTGATTATATTACAGTTAAATAGCTCTCCAAATAGCTCTCAAATTGACAAATTTAATATCTGACAGATGATAGTCTGAGAATAAAATAACTCAAGATTTATTTAAAGACATGCTAAAGAACTTTTCTCTCTCCCTGTTTACATTTATGCAAAAACCATGAAAATATTGATGGAGAAGAATGAGAGGTGTGGCTTCTTTTAGAATTGTCCTCATAATCATCCCCCCAATGATGATTGTGAGAACACAATTCAACCCATAACAGTGATCAAATTTCCAATTTCAAAAATACTGCTGTCTAATTTCTTTTAGTCCTGTATTAATTCATTGCACATATTTTAAGTGAAATAATAAGACATATCACAGAAAGCGAAAAACAAATTGGCTTCAAAGAGATTCATATAAATATTGTAATGAGAGCCACAGAAGTCAAGCGTGAGGACTTCAAAACTGATATTTTATCTTTTCTTAAAACTTAGAAATTATTTGAACTCTTCAAACTCCCTATTTTCTAGATTTAGAGGTGGAAGTCAGATTATCATAGGGTTAAACAGTGGGTGGTGATAGAGGAAATGGAGACAGAATGTCTGGCCTTTTCTTTTATGAGATGCAATACTACAATAAAAGAAAACACTGGGGATTTTAACTTAGTGAGGTGCCAGGTTGAGTAAAGACTTTCTTTTTTCAAAAAATATAGTAGCAGTTTTTTAAAGAATGTATATTAATTGAATGTCTGTCTGAATGGACAGAGCAAATAACCATGCGATAGAGACATTAACATTCACAGAGAGTTATATATACCCTGGCTATTTTTCCCAGCCTCACTTGAGGTTAAGTTTGGTTCATGAGACCAGTTCTTGTCAATGGACTGTGAGTAGAAAAGATGGTGTGACAATTTGGGTGCAGATTCTCCATGATCTCTTTTCCTCAGTGAGCATATTTTGAAGCATCAGATGGTGGTATCACAAAATGGGAGGTCCCTGGCTCCTGAGATACATTATCTATTGCTGTCTAAGAAATTACCTCAGAACAAACATCTGTTAGTTCACAGTTTCTGTGAGTTAAGAATCCAGGCAGAGCTTAGCTGTGTGCTTCTGTCACAAGGTCTCTCATGAGGTTGCTGGGAAGATGTGTCTATGGCTGCAGTCTCATCCAAAAGCTTGTCTGTGGTGAAGGAGCATCTACCTCCAAGTCTGCTCCTGTTTGGGCATGCCTCAGTCTCCTGAAATGTGTGTGTCTACACTGGTTTTCCTCACAGCAAGGCAGCTGGCTTCCCCTAGGTTAAAAAGTCAAGAGAAAAAGTATCCAAAATGAGAGCCACAGACTTTTTATAACCTCATTGCAGAAGTGATATCCCATGTTCTATTCATTAGAGTTGAGTTATTCACACTCAAGAAGAGGAGATGACTCAAGGTTGGCACCAACTTTAAGGATATCTACTCCGCCAGATGAAGGAGAATACCCCCAAAATACAACTTTGCAGAAGAAAAATGTGGTTGCATAAGCTATTAATATTTTTAAAGTTATTTGTTACTGTAGCATGGCTTCTTCTCTCATGACTAATAAAAGCTTTAATAGCAGACAGGATTAACCACACAAACTAATAAAGTAGGTGGAGGTGATAGGGAATATTAATACATCAAGTTGTATACAAATACTATGTTCACAAGCAACTTCTTTTTTTGCATGGGCAGGAGCTGGGAATTGATCTGGGTCTCTGGCATGGCAGGGGGGAATTTGGCCACTGAGCCACCATCGCACTACCCAGGAACTTTTAAAACAATTTGGTATGCTACTTTAGACAAGACTATGTATACCTTTTATTTCTATATGTTAATATCATATGGCATCAAAAACCATTAGTCCTCCTAAATGATGCCAGTGTGATAGAATCTTTTTCCATACTGAGTATCTAAGGCTGTCTGTGTGTATGACTGTTAAAATATGTCTAGAGACTTTCCAAACAGATGGCTCTTTGGATCTTCCTACAGACCATCAGCGTGATAGCATAACTAACAGCTTTCTGTGATCTTCTTTACCCCTACTTCCTCCTTTTAGCTACCAAAATTGACTTTAATTTTTTTTCCCCTAACACCTCAAGTTTTGATGATCTAAAGTAGGTTACTCTTCAGCATCTAAAAATCTCACAGTAGCTCTGTTCAGAAAGGGTGTGAAGTTAGACACTTTTAAAGCATTCAACGTGAAAGCCAGCACTGGGAACAGAAACATAAAATGTGTTCAAGTAATTCTCTAACAAAACAAGATGCAACTTGTTCCCTTAAGAGAGGAAGAACAGTTATCATTTTAAAGATATTTCCATAATGCTTAAGATATACATTGGGTTTGATTATTGTAAGAGACCTTAGCTTTGTACTCTTGTTGAAGAGCTCCTTCCCTGCTCTTGTCATATTTATGGAGGCTTCAACATGAGCCTGAGCCCCAGAAGGCTCTCAGAAGAGAGAAGGGAGAGTCTTGGGCCAAAAGAATTTTTGTCCCTTTGCTTCATTCCAGCTTTACGTTGGCTCCAGCCTCTGCTCTAACTCCAGCTTCAGCTGCATATTGAGCCTCACTCTCACCTCTAGCTCTAGCTATATCTCCACACATATCTCCAGCCCCCTTGTGCTCTCAGACCCAGGCTCAAGCACAAGCCCTGTACTGCTCAAGACTCTTCCCTCTCTAGTTCAGCAGATTGGCTGAAGGAACAGTAAGAAAAGATCTCCAAGCCCAGTCCCTCTTCTCAACATTCCCAGGGGCTATAAAATCTAATAAATTGTTCTCTGGAAAGTCTCATTACTTCAAGAGCTTCAAAATAGTATTGCAGAAACAAATTCTCTGCCTGTATTCAAAAGGCATATAATACCTTTCCTTCCTTTTCCAATTTTTGGTCTTTACAATTACTAATTTTCCCTTGAAAGAAATTAATCTTCCTTTCATCTTTGATGCTAAGATAAAATTAAAAGGAGAAAGTGTAGGAGTAAATATTTGTGACATTGGTTTAGGCAATGGTTTCTCAGACATGACACCAAAACTAAAAGTGAAAAAAGAAAAAAAAATAGATGAGTGATAATTCATCAAAATTAATTTTTTTTTTTTTTTTGCTGCAAACTACACCATCAAAAAAGTGGGGACACAGTCTATGGAATGGGAGAAAATATTTGCAAATCACTTATCTAATAAGGAACTTGTATCCAGACTCTATAAAGAATTCTTATCACTCAGTAATTTAGAAAACAAAGAACTCAAATCCAAAAATAACCAAAAAATTCGAATACATATTCCTCTAAAGAAAATATACAAATGAACTATTGTCCATTATTTTATGTACTTATTAATACATAAAATGTTGCTCAATGTCATTAGTCATTAAAGAAATGCACATTGAAATCTCCATGATACACCACTTCACAACTTCTAGTTTGCTAGCTGCCAGAATGCGATATACCAGGAAAAGAATGGCCTTTAAAATGGAGAATTTAATAAGCTGCTAATTTACAGTTCTAAGGTGGAGAAAATGGCCCAATTAAAGCAAGTGTATAAAAACATCCAAATGAAGGCATCCAGTAGAGATACCTTAGTTCAAGAAGGCCAGTGAAGTTCAGGTTTTCTCTCTCCACTGGAAAGGCCTGTGGTGAACATGGCAACTACTAATTCTTCTCCAGGCCTCTTGCTTCATGAAGGTCACCGAAAGCCTTCTCCTTCTTCATCTCTGAAGGTTGCTGGCTGGGGGACTCTGTGGTTTCCTCATCATTCTTTTGTGGTTCTGCAGCTCTCTCCTTGTTCTCAAAAGGAACTCCAAAATGTCTCCTCTTTTATAGGATTCCAGTAAACCAATCAAGATCCACGTCTCCATCTAATCAAGTCTCCAACCTAAGTACTTAATAGGGATAAGAAGAAACTGTTGCTCCCACAAGATTGATTACGATTAAAACATGGCTTTCCTAGGGTACATAAATCCTTTCAAACCAGCACAACACCCAATAAGAGGACTATAATAAAAAAGGACAGAAAATTACAGTATTGGCAAGGATGCACAGGAATTAGAACCTTCCTATATTTCTTGTGGGAATATAAAATGGTACAACCACTTTGGAAAAGAGCCTGGCAGCTCCTCAAAATGTTAACCATAGATTTGCTATATGACCTAACAGTTCCACTCCTAGGTACAAACCCAAGAGAGATGTTAACACGTCTATACAAAAACCTGTACTACATGAATATTCATAACAACATTATTCATGATATTCAAAACATATAAACAACTCAGACGTCAATCAGCTTTATAAACTGATAAATGGAAAAGCAAAATGTCGTATATCTATGCAATGGAAAGTTATTTGGCTAAAAAAGGATTGAAGTACTCATATATGGCACAATGTAGATGAATCATGAAAACATGGTAGGGAAAGAAGCTGCAAAAGACTAAATATTGTATTATACCAAATATCCAGAAAAAACAAATCCATAGAACCAGACAGTAGATTAATGATTGCCTAGAACAGGGGGAATAGGGAGTGGTTATTAATGAGCACATAGTTTCTTTTTGAGGTAATAAAAATATTCTAATATTGAATCTTGATGATGGTTGTACAACTCTGTGAATATATACTAAAAAGCACGGCATTTTAAAAAGTCAAGAAATTAGTTAAAGATATTTGTTATTTAAATGTAAATACTATAGAACAAAATGAATTGTGAAAATACCTATATTAGTACAAAATGACTTTAAACATGGCAAATTTTATATAGCACATTATCATTTTAACATTATATTTAAAAAAGTATATAAAGGATCTTGTATTAAGCACCTTTTTAAAAATGAATAGTAATAATAATTTAAATAATTCCATAAAGATATCCACTGTAATAAAAATATTTTCAATTGAAAATATATTTTATAAAAATAACCTTGTTTAGCTTACATTTTGGAATCAAAATTCTTTGTACTTATCTCTCGGTCATGTTTGTACATGAGCTGGTTTCAGTGTACCAGTCTTCTTATATTCATAGACGTTGATGTATCAGGGTTTTATACCAAGCTTTGCTTTTCTTGTCTTTCTAACTTTACTTTTGCCTTGAGATGGGGACTGTGGAACAGAGAAAGGACTATAAACCTCCCCTTGCTTACCAATAGTGGGAAAGCAGCAATCCTGTGGTATGGCGTTAAAAATATTTCTTTGCGAGCAATGCCATACATTTGCATGGACTTCTGTGTTCTTTCGCTTGAAATGTGAATCTGAAAACCAGAGAATCCTCTGCATTATTTCTAGCTTTTCTTTTTTAACTTTTTTTTATTTTTTCAAAAAAATCAAGGATCATTCCATTGCCCTATGTGAATTTAAACATATGCATAATTTAAGGATCCCTGCAGAGAGCAGCATTCGTCATGCACATGTGCGCATGCAGCAGAACCTCATATGTACCACATGTTCTAGTCTCCATCCCATGGTGAGTGGAGTCTGAGAGTATTCACAAGCAATGAAAAAAGGAAAGGAAAAACTGGAGGATTCTTTAATCTAGATAAAGATGGCTGCTAATGTCGCTGATTTTTATGAACACTTAAATTCCGTTAAACATAGAAACAAATTGTTTTTCTCTCCTGAAGAATATGTGAAGCACTTTCTCTTCAGCTCTTCTCAAGTGTTATTGTGGAATTTTACTTTGGAAGTTTAAGTGCCTACATCTTCCAGCAAGAGAATCCCTTTGAAGTCCATCTGAAGCAGTGTCAAAACATATGGAAAACAACTAAAAACATTTAAAAGACTATCTTTGAAAAGGGTAGAGAATCATCTTTAAAATAATAGTTGAAGGTGAAGAGTAATAGGCCACATTGCAAATGCTGGTGTGCTTTGGTCGTTTTGTTTTGTTTTGGGGGGATGGTGAGGAGGTAGGGTAGGAGGAGGGGTTAAAAGCTGAATTACGTTTCTTATTAGTTAGAACCAAAGTGGTGATCTCATTTAGTTCTAGTATAGGCATCAACATTTTAAGATTTATGCTGTGCGTTCCTTATCATAGCCTTTTCATTCTGAAGACAATTTCAGGAAATGTTTAAATTTGGATTCCACAAATATGGATTCTATATTTGATTTACACATTATTTTATGCTCTATATCTCCAAATAGTTTAGAAAGTAGAGGAGCAAAAAAAAAAATTAATAGCTGATAAAATCAGTACTAATTGATTAGGGATCTATTAATGAGTAAAACGGGGGGCAGTCTAAGTTGGTTGAAAAGAACGTCTGGAAATTTTTTCATGACAACTGTTACGTATTGGAAAAATTCATGTTCTTAGTACTATAAAATCTCCTGCTAACTATTTAGGACAGAGCCATACTACAATCCTGTATGCCAATTTGGAGCCATAATTAAGTTTAAAATGCTGGACTAAAGGAGAACTATATAATGTATTATTATCATCAGGTGTTTCTAAGTCCTGTTAAATGCTTCCGTCTCTATCCCCATCATCTCACTGGCATCTGAAATTCAAAATATCCCAAAAAGAACTTGCTATATTTTATATGCTTCTAACTCTTTATACCCAATATTTCCATTCTACTCTTTAACTCATTTAGTGCTACATTTTTCTCCAAAACATCACGGCTAGAAACTTTCCATTTCTACACATTCTGCTTCTGTGTAGAAGCATGCGCACGCGCGCGTGCACACACACACACACACACACACACATATCCATCTACACAATCCTACTGCTGATAGTTATGTCTTTCTCAGAATATTCCCCTTCTCTCTTCCATCATCTTTTCAGTGACATTTGCTTTCTTTTTCCAAATACAAGTCTGAAAGCTCCTGCTTTAAAAAATAACAACAATTAAAACTAATTATCTAGCTTGTAAAACAGTGCCTTCAGCATTAAACTCATATTATTCTAATCTCATATTCTGTTATATCCCATCATGTTCTCCATTTTTGTATTCATATCAGAAAATTCAGTCTACCTTGAGCCTGCCTCACACTTTTATGTCTTTGCATTCTTCCATGCTAGTCTCTGAGGCTGGAAGTTTCTGCCTATCAAAGTCTTACCATACTTTAACACACATATTGGGTGTTTCAGCTTCAAATAACAGAATATTGACTAAAAGTGGCTTAAAAAAAAGATCATCCAAAATCCTACGTACCCAGAAGTCTGAAAGAAGAGTGAGTCAGAGTTGATTCATATAATAGTTCAAGTGTTAAACCAGTAAATTAGCTTCCTGGAATGTCTCCCATTTTTCCACTCTGGTGGCAAAATGGTAGCAGCTCTTACCATTGCATCCTAACGTACCCTTACCTAAAGTCAGGAAGAGTCAAATCAGCCCATGCCCCTTCTCAGGTATCCCCTTGTAGTTCACCAACCATCGTTGTATCAGATGCTTTGCCTAAGGAAAGGGAATTAGCCTGAATAGCATTAGCCATACATACTAAACAGGAGCAGTATCCTTTCCTAGTGGGTAAAAATTGGTAATTGGGTAATGAAACTCTTACTCTTTTTAATGCATAAAGCAGAGAGGTACATAGAGTACACAGGCAGATTTACAGTACATCTGTGGTATTAAAAACTCAGGGAGAAGAATGAAGAGTTAAAAAAAAAAGTCTAAATAGGCTCCTTTGGAAGGAGATAATAAAATAAATAAGGATATATAGACACAAGGGCCCTGGCCCCAGATCCATGCACCTGTGCAGCCACATCCTCCCCCCCCACACTGGGTGCCCATGTTCATAGGCACCAGCAGAGCATCCACAACCTATGCCTACACCTGCACTGCAATGCATCACTGCACTGTTGGGCTCTGCCCTAGGACCTGCATCCTGTTCCACATCAATCCTGCAAACACAAGGCCTTAGGCTACTGAAGGAAATCAACTTCCAAAGTAAACCAATCAAGATATCTACATGCGATGTAAACAACAGAAGATCACTAAATACATCACAGTGCAGACAGATATAGCCCAGCCTTATGACCAAATTAAAACACCAGAGGAGACACAGAAATTTGGGACAACTACTCAAAGATGTTCATAGAACTCTATTAAATAAAACAAATGGGAAGACAAAATGAATAAAGGAGATCAAGAAGACACTACAAGAGCAGAAAGAGAAATTTGAAAGACTAAATAGGAAAATGGTAAATATTACACAGATTAAAGGTGCTGTAGACCAAATAAAAAACATACCAAAGACACACAACAGCAGATTTGAAGAAGCAGAAGAAAGAACAATTGAACTAGAGGACAGGATAGCTGATTTCAAACACATAAAACAGCAAAAGCTAAAAAAGATGGAAAAGTTTTAAATTGGATCTCAGGGAAATGATGGACAAAACAAAGCACACAAATTCAAGAATCACTGATGTCCCAGAAGAAGAGAAGTATAAAGGGCTAGGAAAATTAATTGAGGATACAATGAGGGAAAACTTCCCAACCATCATAAAGGAAATAAACAAACAAGTCAAGGAAGCTCAATAAACTCCAAATAGAATGAATCCAAATAAGCCTTCCCCAAGGCACACACTAATCAGTTGGCAAATGTTGATGAAAAGCAGAAAATCCTGAAAGTAGCAAGAGAAAAACAATCTATTAAATATAAGAGAAACCACATAAGACAGAGTTCAGACTATTCAACTGGCACCATGGAGGTTGGAAGGCAGTAGTATGAAATATTTAAAATCCTGAAAGAAAAAGACTTCCAGCTAAGAATTCTGTATGCAGACAAACTGTCCTTCAAAACTGAGGGAGAGATTAAAATTTTCACAAACCAATCCTGAAAGAATTTGTCAATAAGAGATCAGACCTATAAGAAATACTAAAGGGAATTCTGTCAGTTGAAAAAAAAGACAGGAGAGGGAGGTCTGGAGGAGGGCACAGAATTGAAGAGTATCAGAAAGGATAATTTAAAGGATAAAAAGAGAAAGAGGGAAAAATATATAGATCAGACAAATAAAATCCAAAAGATAAGATGATGGATTCAGGAAATGCCTTTTCAGTAATAACTTTGAATGTTAATGGACTAAACTTACCAATTAACAGATGCAAATTGGCAGAATGGATTAAAAAATATAATCCTGCTATATGCTGCTTACAAAAGATTCATCTCAGACATAAAGATAAAAATAGATTGAAAGTGAAAGGATGGAAAAAGATGTTCCACATAAGCTGTAACCAAAAGAAAGCAGGAGTAGCTATACTAATATCAGGGAAAGTAGACTTTAAATGTTAAGACATCATAAGAGACAAAGGAGGACACTATATATTAATAAAAGGGAAAATTCACCAGAAGAAATAACAATCATAAATGTTTATGTCCCAATCAAGGAGCTCAAAAGTACATGAGACGGATGTTGGCAAAACTGAAGGGAGCAATAGATGTTTCAACAATAATAGTAGAAGACTTAAATACACCACTCTCCTCTATAGATAGAAGATCGAGAAAGAAATAGAGAAATTAAACAACTTGATGAGTGAATTCGACCTAACAGATATATATAGGTCATTCCACCCCAAAAGACTAGGATATACATTCCTCTCTAGTGCTAAAGGAACTTTCTCCAGGATGGATCATATGCTGGGGCACAAAACAGGTCTTTATAAATTTAAAAACACCAAAATTATTCAAAGCACCTTCTTTGATCACAATGGAATGAAGCTGGATATCAATGACCACCAAAGATTGAGAATTTTCACAAATATATGGAGATTAAATAATGCACTCTTTAACAACCAGCGGGTCAAAGAAGAAATTACTGGAGAAATTAGCAGCTATCTGGAGATAAATGAAAATGGGAATACAACATATCAGAACTTATGGGATACAGCAAAGTCTGTATTGAGAGGGAAATTTATTGCCCTAAATGTCTATATTAAAAAACGAGGAAGAGCAAATATCAAAGACTTAACTGCTCACCTTGAGGAACTTGAGAAAGAACAGCAAACTAACCCCAAAGCATATAGAAAGAGAGAAATAACAGAGATTGCAGCAGAGATAAATGAATGAGATGACAAAAGAACAACAGAAAGAATCAATAAAACCAAAAGTTTGGTTCTTTTGAAAAAATCAATAAAACTGATGGACCACTAGCAAGACTGACAAAGAAAAAAAGAAAAAAGAGAGAGGATGCAAATAAACAAAACCAGAACTGAGAAGGGCTGCATTACCACAGGCCCTGATGAAATAAATCACAACAGGATACTATGAACAACTACATGCCCACAAACTAGACAACTTAGATGAAATGGACAAGTTCCTGGAAACACACAAACAAGCTACAATGACTCAGGAAGAAATAGAAGGTCTCAACAAACCTATCACAAGCAAAGAGGTTCAATCAATCATCAAAAATCTTCCTACAAAGAAAAGCCCAGAGCCAGATGGCTTCACAGGGGAATTTTATCAAACATTCTGAAAAGAGATAACACCAATCCTGCTCAAACCTTTCCAAAGAATTGAGGAAAAAGGAACTCTACCTAACTCATTTTATGAAGCTAATATCATTTTAATACCGAAACCAGGTAAAGATGCTATAAGAAAGGAAAACTACAGGCCAATCTCCCTAATGAACATAGATGCGAAAATTCTCAACAAAATATTAGCAAATCGAATCCAACAACACATTAAAAGAATTACACAGCAGGACCAAGTGAGGTTTATACTAGGAATGAAAGGATGGGTCAACACAACAAAATCAATTAATGTAATACAGCACATTAACAAATCAAAAGGGGAAAATCACATGATCATCTTGATTGATGTGAACAAGTGTTCAGCAAAATTCAACATCCTTTTCTGATAAAACACTTGCAAAGATAGGCATGAAAGGTAACTTCCTCAATATGATAAAGGGCATATATGAAAAACTGATATCCAGCATTGTACTCAATTGAGAGAGACTGAAAGCTTTCTTTCTAAGATCAGGAATGAGACAAAGATGCCCAACTATCACCATTATTATTCAACATTGTGCTTGAAGTTTTAGCTAGAGCAATCAGGCAGGACAAAGAAATAAAAGGCATTCAGATTAGAAAGGAAGAAGTAAAACTTTGATTATTTGTAGATGGCATGATGCAATACTTGGAAAATCCTGAGAAATCTGCAACATAGTTACATGAGCTAATAAATTCAGCAAGGTGGTGGGATTTAAAACTGAAGTTCAAAATCAGTAATGTTTCTATACACAAGCAATAACCTAACCGAGGAGTCAGTTAGGGAAAAAAATCCATTCAAAATAGCAACTAAAAGAAACAAGTACTTAGGAATAAACTTATTTAGGGACATAAATGACTTGTACATAGAAAACTACATAACATTGCTAAAAGAAGATCTAAATAGGTGGAAAGACATTCCCTGTTCATGGATAGGAAGGTTAAATATAGTTAAGATGTCAGTTGTATACAAATTGATCTACAGATTTAATGCAGTGCCGATCAAAATTCCAATATCCTACCTTGACGACTTGGTAAAACTAGTTACCAAATTCATCTGGAAGGAAAAGAGACCTTGAATAGCTAAAAGCATCCTAAAAAGATGAGTGAAGTGGAAGGATTAACACTTCCTGCCTTTGAAACTTATTAAAGCCACAGTGGTCAAAACAGCATGGTACTGGCACAAAGATAGAAGTATTGGCCAATGGAATTGAATTGAGAGTGCAGAAATAGACCACCAAATCTAAGGTCAACTGATTTTAACAAGGCCCTCAAATCCACTGAACTGGGACAAAATAGTCTTTTCAATAAATGGGCATGGAAGAACTGGACATCAATAGCCAAAAGAATGAAAGAGGACTGCCATGGTCAGGTTCATGGATAAACTTGGCCAAGTGGTGGTACCTGTTTGCCTGGTTGGACAAGTGCTGACCTGTCTGTTGCAATGAGAACATTTCATAGAATTAAATCATGATCATGTTGGCTATATCCACAGTTGATTCCATTTGTAATCAGCCAAGGGAGGTGTCTTGTTTAATGAGTGATGCTTAATCTAATCACTGGCAGCCTTTTAAGGAGGATTCAGAAGAGACAGGCTCTCTTTCTGCTTCAGCCAGCGAGCCTCTCCTGTGGAGTTCATCCAGACCCTTCATTGGAATTGTCAGCTTCACAGCCTGCCCTGTGGATTTTGGACTCTACGTTCCCGCAGTTATGTGAAACAATTTTATAAATTTTATATTTATGAATATTTCCTATTGATTCTGTTTCTCTAGAGAACCCTAACTAAAACAATGACCCTTACCTTATACCTTATATAAAAATTAACTCAAAGTGCATCAAACACCTAAATATAAGAACTAGCACCATAAAGCTTCTAGAAGAAAATGTAGGGAAAAATCTTCAAGACTTACTAATTGTAGGTATATTCCTAAACTTTATACCCAAAGCACAAGCAACAAAGGAAAAGATAAATAAATGGGAACTCCTCAAAATCAAATGCTTCTGCACCTCAAAAGACTTTGTCAAATAGGTGAGAAGGCAGCCAATTGAGTGGGAGAAAATATTTTGAAATCACACATCAGACAAAAGTTTAATATACTACATGCATAAAGAAATCGTGCAATTCAACAATAAAGGACCAAACAACCCAAGTACAAAATGGGCTAAAGATATGAATAGGCATTTTTCTCAAGAGCAATTACAGATGGCTCAAAAGTGCATGAAGAGATGTTTGTTTTCATTGGCTCTAAGGGAAATGCAGATCAAGACTACAATGAGAAACTACCTCACACCTATAAGAATAGCTGCTATTAAACAAACAGGAAACTATATGTTGGAGAGACTGTGGAGAAACTGGGACACTGATGCACTGCCGATGGGAATGTATAATGGTACAGCCACTATGGAAGACAGTTCTATGGTTCCTTAGGAAACTAAATATCGAGTTGCCCTATAACCCAGCAATAGCACTACTTGGTATATACCTAGAAGAGCTGAAAGCAGTGACACAAACAGACATTTTCACACTGATGTTCATAGCGGCATTATTCACAATCACCAAAAGATGGAAACAATCCAAATGCCCATCAACAGATGAGTGTATTAACAAAATGTGGTATATACATACGATGGAAGATGATGCACCAAAAAGACAAAATGAAGTCTTGAAACACATGTCAAGATGGATAAGTGTTGAGGACATAATGCGGAGTGAAATAAGCCAGACACAAAAGGTTAGATACTATATGATTCCATTTTTATGACCATGGTAAAGGTAAAATCAGAGGCTTTTAATACACAATATAGGGAACTTAGAGATACATAGAAGCTAGAGATGGATGAATGGTTAGCTAATGAGGTTGAACATAAATGGAAGGGAATATATAGAAGTGAAGGTGGTTCTCTAGTGGGTCTATAATAATATTACCATATTGAAGGTGAACAAGTTTGAAAGGGATTGTATTAGCTATGTGTCCCACTGATTAACACTAGAAATATGAATTAGTTCTTTTAAGAACTACTTCAAAGGTATGATTCATGTACAAAGAGTGTATAATTTGGGAGTATAAGGGGGAAACTGCTAATGCATGCTATGTGCCATGTTTAACAGGTAGTACCACAGCAATAGCAGGGGTAAATAATAGGGGGAGGGACAGAGTTAAAGGGAGGCTTAGCTTTCCTATTTTGTGAGGGTGTGTTTATTGGTTATCTTTCTCTTGGGAAAAAATGGAATCATCTAAAATTGAGAGTGTTGATAGACTGGACTTTTGGCATTATACATGATGCCTAATGAATGCAGGTGACAGAAGGATGCAGTGAATGAGAAGTAGATTGGAGAATGATGGTGTATACATATGATCGAATATTGTGATGCTACAAAAAGGAATGAAGTCATGAGGCAGGCAACAATATGAATGAACCTGTGGGATATTTGGTGAGGCGAAATAAGCCAGAAACAAAAGAACAATTGTTGTATGGTCTCCTTTAGAAAATGCTTATAAGAAAATGGGCCTAGAATATAAGCTCTTATAGTAGACACATTTAGTCCAAAGAGGTAATTATTATTTCTGGATTATGATAGGCTGTTTTATATATCTATAACCTGTTATTTAGAGATAAGAATGATGCTGATCATGTCAGGATTAAAGTAATTCAGAACACAGGGTAAGGAAGACATTGTCTATATTTTAGAACTGCACCTACTCTTTAAGACTGAAGAAAGAAAGGTTTATTTTGTCTGGAACCTAAATTTTCTGTAGCTCATAATTTAACTCAACCTGTGTGGAGAGCTCATTGAAATACAGGGAACCCAGAATGAGAATGAGGGCCTTTAATGCTGTATAGCTTAATATAAATGCCTAGATACATCCTAGAATATATTAAGCAGATAAGTAAAAACTATTGGCAAAGTCCCTTGAGGGATGGGAGAAAAAACATGAAACTATCAAACTTTATCATTATAGAATCCCCTGATACTATGTCAAACATTAGGGATACCCAAATCAATAGGCCAAGCCCTTGACCTTGAGGCTTACTCTTGTGAAGCTTATGTAGGTAGTGGAGAAGCTTAGCTTACCTGTAGGTACGCCTAAGAGTTACTTCTGGAGGACCTCTTTTGTTGTTCATATGTGGCCTCACTTTCTCTTAGCCCAACTATGCAGGTGAAGTAATTACCCTTCCCCTCTATGTGGGACATGATATCCAGGGATAAAAGTCTTTCTGGCAGCATGGGAGATGACTCCCAGGGAGCAGTCTGGCCCTTTTTTGTGTGGGATCAACAATTCCATCTTGACCAAAAAGGGGAAAAAAGTGCACCTAATAAAGTATCAGTGGCTAGAAAGAGTTCAAATAGATTAGAAAGTCTTCTCTGGAAATCACTCTTATGTAAGCTTCAGTTAGATATTGCTACCTAACATAACTTGCCAAACCCCAACCAAAACCATTCCAGCCAATACTAAGGAACAGCTAGGACAATATATAAGATACCCAAGGGTTCCATGCATTAGGGAAACTTTCCAGAAACCCACAGCCTCCAGATGGGTCCCTGGACCAGATAAGTCCTAAAACCTATAGGGCCAAGCCTCTCCAGAACATTAGCTAGTTCCATCTCCCTACCCCATGTTATTGATCGCCCCTTCCAACACGAAAAAGTTAGAATGGCCATAGCCCAAATACCCCTAAAGAACGGGATAGAGGGCCGGCCACGGTGGCTCAGCAGGCAAGAATGCTTGCCTGCCATGCCAGAGGACCGGGGTTCGATTCCCGGTGCCTGCCCATGTTAAAAAAAAAAGAATGGGATAGAAAGATCAAAGGTGATGGTGGAGTTATACAGAGAAAGTAGGGTTTAAAAAATGAATATGATTGCAAATCATTAAGTTGATATCTCTTTATTCTCCAGTATCTTAGAGCAGCTGGAAGTAAAAACCTATAATGGCAGAATTGTAACCCATACCAAACTCTGAAATCTGATCTACAACTAATTGTTGTGCTGTGCTTTGAAATTTATTGCCTTTTGAATATGTGCTACTTTTCACAAAAAAAGAAAAAAAAGTCGATTGTACTGATAAGAAAATATTCATTCCTTCTGGCCTCCAATGTTCTGGAACAGCTAGAAGGAAAAATCTGAGAGGATTCCATGGTAGCCCATGACAAACTCAGATCTGTCATGTAACTACTCGTTGAGGAGTGCTTTGAAAACCATTGCTTTTTTCTTTGTTTGTTTTTATATATGTTATACTATACAATAGAAAAAGTTAAAAAAATAAAAAAGGATATACAAGTTTAGACTAATCAGCATCTACTCCATAGGGAGAGGGTGGGTCTTAGGATCACACCTACCTAATGCTGAAAACAATCAGAATCTTATTAGTAAAGAAATTACCATGGCTGCTGGTGATTTCTGACACTGCTAAGTGAAATGGTTCATCCTTTGGAAAGGCATTGCTCCTCTCCTCCAGCTGGAATTAATTGCATCCATGCTGTTCTGTCAATGAAACTAGTTTGGACCACATTTGCTCTCCTTAACTTTCTGCTGCTCGGGATTACAGCTAGTTGTTTATGGGTACGCTGCCCACCCCGAATGGATAACAAGTTCCTTGTGGTCAGTAAGGTGTCTTAATCATTCTTTTGTATTTCCCAAAGTGCACATTTCAAGACCGTTAAACAAATGAAGCAGTTGAATGCTTATGGAATTTAGTAACATTTTTCATAAAATTTTGTGTAGTTGCATCACATTCATTTATAAATATAGTTCATAATTTTTCTTATAATGCAGTCATTTAAAATATACAGGAAAGTAGCATTAATCATTCATTTTTACAGATGAGAAAACTAAAACTAAGAGAAGCTAGATGCCAGAGCACGTGAATGACAGGACTAGGACTCAGATTCCACATCTTCTCACACAAACTTCCTCACATCTCTAAAATAGCAGCCTTCAATTACTAATTACATCTGAAAGCAGTGAATATCTGAACCATGTATCATGAAATATAAACTAGATGGCCTACCTGGAGAGAAAAGTGGTCATATAGCATCATTTTGTCCTTCACAGAACCCAGCAAAATGCAAATACCACACAAAAATGCCTGATGCCTGTCTCAGTTTCTCAGGGCTGCTGTGCAAACTTGGTGACTCCCTCTGAAACCCATAGGGTAGAATCCTTCTTTGCCTTTCCCTAGCTTCTGATAGTTTGTCTTGGCATAAACTGCAGGATTTAACTTTATGCTTCTCCATCAAATCATGTTATCTCCTCTGTCTGCCTGTCTCTGTACCAAAACTTCCTCCTCTTATAAAGACATGAGTCATACTGCATCTGGACCGGGCTTTAATCCTGTTTGGCCTCATTTTAACTAATCACATCTTCAAAGACACTATTTCCAAATAACATCACCTTCTTAGGAGTGGGAGTAAGGACTATTGCACATATTCAAGCTTATTCCAAGTGGTTGCATTGGATCAAGCAAAGGCACAGGAATCAGACAGTCTTGAGCTCTAAATAGAGCATCACCACTTAACAGCTGTGTGATGGAGATGAGTATGCGAGCTGTTATATCATCTATGAAGGACATATGGAGAGCAATTGTAAAGTCAACTTTGTTCTTCTCCCCCTTGTCCTTTCAAGACTCTTCTGTTGGGCTGTTTCCTCTCTTGCCTTTGGGAAGAAAACTAGAGTGAGTTTCATCTCTTTTCTAGGCAGTCTCAGTTCAGTAATTATTATGCCCTGGCCCATGTAATAGTGAGAATTTCCAACTTCACTTGAAGAAAAAGCTTCTTCCTTTTCCTATCTTCAGCCAGTTTTAGGCTGGGTGCCTGTGGTAGGGCTGGTGGCATGGCTGTCTTCCTCTCTGTCCTTCCTCAAGTTTCTTCTCTCCACCTTCTGGGAGACCCCAGCTCCTTCAGGGTTGAGAAGCTCGTGGGAGGGGAGAAGGGAGGGGCGGTGAGCTGGGTGCTCTCTGAGCAAGGCAGTGACTGACAGCCTCCACCAGAGACCTGCCCACCATCACTGGAGCCCTATTTCACATAGTCCTCTTCACATGGGGAAAATACAACCCTTCTGGTTGCCACTTAAGACTCTCTTAGCCCCTGGACTTCAGCAGTATTCCTGCAACTTACTTTATCCCTCTAAGCAGGGATCAGAGAGAAGGACTTGAGGCAGCATTCTCTGTGCTTTGCTATTATTATTTTATATATATGACTGAAACTTTGTTGGACTGGTACCAATCTAATGGAGGCTTGATTATACCTGCCCGCCATTTGGAAACATGAAAACATCGCAATAAAGTAGCATGGACAAATGCTATAAGAAAAGGGTAACAGATCGGTGGACAGCTGAAGATACTAGTTCCAAGCTAAGACTTTTTCAATACATTAGCTTGTTAACAACAGATCCTGTTAACTTTTTGCTTTTGAGGAATGGCACCAGAATTCCTTAGGCATGGTTAAGATTTTACTATGCAAAGTTTACTATAAAAGGTCTTATAAGAAGAGCAACAACTGGAAAGGTCAAGGGTCATGCTGCATTGTTGGCACACTATGCCTGCAACTTGGATTTAATTACCTGCCTAGCAGTGCATGATTGTAAAAAATGATGAAATTACAGTATTATTGTAAAATGACCACTACATAATTAGAGCAGCTCTCATTTAAAAGAACAATGGGATACCAAAGTTTTACAATCTTCTCATTGACATTTCTGAATATATTTCTCCTTGAAATGGGATTGGATAAAATAATATATTTTAAAGAGTATAACCTGAAACTGCTCCCCAAAGCTTTGAGAGTAAAGGGAGGCAGTAAAAAGAAGTAGAACAGAAGTATCCATTCTTCTCAGAGGTCTGTGACAGACACAAAGTGTTCTAACCACTGGCACTGAAATCGATTTCTTGGCAAAAGCGGCCTTTAAAGGGAGTTCTGAAGCTCATTCTAGGTTTGCCATACTTGCCTATACTTGAAATGTTTACATTTAGAATAAAAACATTTACAGATGTTCATATTGACAAAAAATTATACAATTAAAAGGACAAAGATAGAGCTATGATACTTGGTAAAATAAGGAAAACAGAACTGGTTAGTCCTGAATTTTACTGTTTGCTTTACCCATCTGTGCCTCACACATGCATATTTGACCCACCCTGTTTCATTCTGGTAGTTCCTCATTGGTCTTCTTCAGTCCTCATCATACTGCCTTGATCTCCATTTGGTCTATTTTTCTCTCTGGATTATGGCCCAAACTGTGTATGCAGTATTCAGGTATGTCAGTAAGATATTAGGGTCATGTGCTGGCTTGAAAGGAGAATATACCCTAAAAAAAGCCATGTTTTAATCCTGATCCATTTTATGGAGGCAGTTGTTTCTTTTAATCCCTATTCAACACTGTAGGTTGGAAATTTGATTAGATTACCTCCACGGAGATGTGACGCGCCCAATTATGGGTATTAACCTTTGATGGAATGAGATGTAACTCCGCCCATTCCAGGTGGGTCTTGATTAGTTAACTGGGATCTTTTAAAAGAGGAAACATTGTTGAGAGAGCAACAGAGCCACGAGAACCATGAGAGCCCATGCAGCCAGAAACCTTTGGAGATGAAGAAGGAAAACGCCTCTGGGATTGCTTCATGAAATAAGAAGCCTGGAGAGAAAGCTAGCAGACGTCACTTCGTTCATCATGTGCCTTTCCAGTTGACAGAGAAACCCTGAATGTCACTGGCCTCTTGAACCAAAGTATCTTCCCAGGCTGCCTTAGATTGGACATTTCTATGACCTTGCTTTAATATTGGAAGTTTTCACAGCGTTAGACCTAAAAACTTGCAACTGAATAAATTCCCCTTTTTAAAAGCCATTCTGTCTCTGGCATATTGCATTCCAGCAGCTAGCAGACTAGAACCAGTCACAAATATTTTGTAATGACAAAAGTGCTTATTTCTAAAAATATGTAACAAATGCATATAATTTCATTGAAACAAGTCATTGAAGTGATCTACAAGCTTTTACACTGTTGGATTACAGATTTTCAAAATATTTGATCATACATGATTGAAAAATATTATTTCTATTTTGTAAAGTTCTGAAATTTTTAATTTTTAATTTGGTGAAAATCAATGTTCTAATATTATTTTGCTTATCATGAGCCTCATTTTAAATTTTTGCAATTTCTTTTTATGTGATTTTATTTTTACAGTATTCTTAAGAATACATATCTGATTTTCAATTTTCTGTTGCTATTATGACATAAATCTGCTCCATATAATTTTTATTCAAATCACTATATTTCATAAAGATAGTTATTTTCAAAAACAATGACAAAATTTTGATTAAAAATGCAGTCATCAGATTTATAAGATAGATATGGTAATTTTTTTAAAAAAGGTAAAGTTGCCAAATAAGCCATATACAAATATTATATGAAATTTGATATAAATATTCTCTTCCTGGTAAGTATTATCTTCCTCAGACTAAATGTTTGATTTCTTTTTCAATGGTAAAATTATCAAATTAAATAATTGGACCAAGTAAACTATATTCATACTACAAGATTGGATGTCAGGATTTTGTAACTTGAAAAGTGCAAAATAAGAAACAAAGTTATTTTCTGAGCTTCTTTATTTATAATAATATAGGAATGAGCTAAAGAAGTTAGATACAAAGTCATTCAATTAGTGTCTGAAGCCAAAATGCTTCGTGCAATTGTGTAATTGCTTATTTCACAAGCCTTCCTGAGATTTCTCAACACTTTATTTGGGAACTAATAAAATAAAGGAATTAGAAAAGATTTATTAATAGTAGACCTATCAGTGGTATGTGAGTTGGCTTGTAGTTAAAATAAAACAAATAACTTATTAAATAAAAAGATTTCATATTAACTGATGAATTTATAGACATTAGTCAGTTAATAGTAGAAGTTCAAATTTCTCATTTAAATTCTTTAAAAGATTTTATATGAATGTCATACAATTTAACTAGTATTTTGAATGCTAATTTCCTTTTCAAACATAATTATGCAAGAAAAGGTAATTTTCTCCAAGCCTCATAGATGTACTAAATCCTCTCCACTTCACTTCCAGTGTGCTGTTGAAATATTACCATTTTTGATATGGCATAACATGGAAAGAAAATTTGTGAATCATTGTACAAATATTTCTCAGAGGTAGAAATGTAGCTTATTAATTGATCTTTATGTCCTCACCACCTACAACTGCAAATGAAGCATTGCAGATTGTCAACACACGTTTGTTAACTAATGTGTAAATAAATTAATAATAGAAGTTTTCCTTTTTCCTCAATAAAAAAGTCATTTTCAATTATTATCAGCTTTGGATAGGATTCTTTATTTAAAACATTTTCTTATGAAAATTTGCAAGTAAATTAGAAAGAAAAGTACACTAAACACCTTTATGGTCACCTCCTAGAGTCAACATTTTAAGGCAAATTACTTGGAATTTTGAAACTTCCCCCTGGTCAAACACTTCAACTTACATCTCTAAAACAATAAGGGCATTCTTTCCAATATTAACAATACCATTTTCAAATTTGGCAAGATTGATAGTAATTTCTAACATTATTTAAAACTGAACCCTTATTGAAATATGCACGATATTGCCAAACATCAATTTTATGGATGATTATTCAGATCAGCATCCAACCAATGACCACAAACTGCATTTGATTGTTTCCCAAGTCCATTTTTATGAGGTAAGATGTCAAACGCATTCTCCCTCAATTAAAAAAGAAGCATTGCTTAGATTAATTCAATTCTGAAAAAACATTCATTTTTTAGAGTCAAGTATTAATATTTCTGTTTATGACTGTTAACGTTTACAGAACATAGTTGTCACAGAAAAGCACATTAAACTCTTTTCTTCTTTTTCCACCACAGATGTGAAATGGTACCAATATTTTGGCCAAAATAATTCAAAGGACCTTGGAATCTCTATTTGATATGCAAGTGGTTCTGCTCTGCAATCACTTGTGGAAAGTACAGTTCTAGAACACACATGGTACCATGTAAAAGGGCTATATTTAAAGAATCCATAATATAAGAAAGCACAGTAAACTCAGGTCCTCCAAGTAGATTATTTAAATTCAGCTTATAATGAAGATAAACAAGATTGTGAGGTGCAAAATAAATGATATATTTGATGCTAATACCCAAAAGATCCAAATTATGTTTTGAACAGGACTTACTAGAAACTTTTAGCACAAAAAAAGTTTTACATGATTTGTAACATATTCAACCTATGGGGCCTAGTTATCTACTTAAAAGCAAAGAATTTGAAAAGTTTAGTCAAAATGGAACAGTTCCAATACTGTCCCTAGATTACCCGCAATGGAAAAGAGGGGGGAAAATATGTGTTTATGAATTATTAAGTCAAAGGAGAAAGTTGGGGAGTGCTTTGTTCCATTGCATCAGTTATCAGATGAGTCTGTCCTGTGAACTTAGCAAATTAGATTTATAATATGATGGGTAAGCATAAGTGGACTAAAAAGAAAATTTCCTTCGTCTTATCCCTTATCCATCCATAAAAATATTTGGAATAAGTCAAGATAAAGTCTGAATGCTTTTGTTGTCTTTTTTTTTTTTTTCCACCAGATGCTAAGTCAGGGAAACTCTTGAAAGAATTTACTGAGCTAATTCCTGATTAAGGACATTTTTGAGTGAAAATTTTGCTGTCAGCCATTTAGCTGCTTACAAAATATACCATTCTTAGTGATCTGACATAACCAACCAAGCACAGGAAACTTGAACCTGCAAGGAAAACAAGAAAAGGGTATTGTTAACCTGTATGAGAAAGCGCACGTATTCATATTCAAATGACATGATAGATTATACAGATGGCATTGAGTCACGGATTTTGTAGAATGTAGACCTATTTTGGTGGAAATGAGGTCAGATTTTCAGAACAGAGTCAGTGTTTCATGACTATAATCAGCTTTAGGTTTCTCAGCCTGCATCTGGGATAACCCTCAGGATAGTTCTGCATTATCATTATACACCTCATCAGTGTGATCTCGATTCAAATTAAGTGCTTAAATTAAAAGCAAGATATTCTTTCGTAAAAAGCAAAAATACAAGGGAACAAAACACAACCTCACTTGAATTTGGGAAATGAGATTATGAGTTGCAATATGGCTTGACTGAACTTGCTCATAGTTTTTTGTTGTTGTTGTTGTTTTAAGACACATTCAGCCTCTTTTGTCTTATCGTAAGAATATTCTATGTGTTCACTGCTACTCCAGCACCTAGCATGACTCCTTGCACCAGTATGTTTTCATGAAATGCCTTTGGGGTAAATGAACAAATATTAAATATATGTTTACCCCAAGTGGATCAAAATTACTCAGTGACTAATGTTAGCTTCTTAACACTGAATGAACAAATTCATATGAACAAATGTATGAACAAATTTGATTGAATTGTTCTATTCATATTTTGAATAGCTGGAAGAATATATTTCACCATTATAAAAAATGTACATCTGGCAGGCATAATATAATTTTCTGGTCAAATGAGTCAGTGAAAAACATGGAAATCTTTGTACTAGAAAAAACTCAATAACACAAATTGTTTTGTGGTATATAATGTAAATTATTTTTGGTTTGGCAATTTAAATAAATTATCAATACCTACTTTATTTTCTGTTCCTATGAGAGGGAATCCAAAAAAAAGATAACATGTAATAAGCCAAAAATTTTATATGAAATAATTGTGATCATATATGGAATATTTTTATTCTTTCTAGTCTGATTCATTATTTATCATTTTTTCTTAATCCTGGTTTTCTGAAACAAAGTTTCTTGCATTTTCTTCAGGTAATATACATTTATCATCTATGTGTCAATAACTAATCCATCTATATATTCTAGGTCTTTTTATATCACCATGTACTAAAGTGTTTTAAAAAAGAAACCAATTTCTATTTGGGACCTCAGAATGTGTTCTTTTGTAGCAGGATGAGAATAGCTAAACAGATGGGAAGAGAATGTTCTCTTTAAACTCTCAGAATTTTAAATGACATTGAACAGTTTTATACACTCACATAATGAAATTCCGATCATTATATTGACTTTTAGATGGGGAATAAAGTGTATAACTTATCATTAACAGATTATGTTAGGGTGTTATAACCTCCAAAATGTTTTAAATGATTCTAATTCATCACCAATGTAGCTGTTCCACCTGGACCTTACAATGGGATTAGACTCTGACTTGGATTTTTTTTTTTTTTTTTGCAGGGTTCTAGCTATGACTAAAATCAGAGCGACTCCTGAGTGTTGAGCATATTTTTAGTTGACTAGGCATCAGGTATTTGATCAAAAAAAAATGTAAAAGAGCCTGAAACAATTGTGGGAGATGGTGAGAATGGAAAAATTCTTAACAGGAATAAACTGTTTCAGCTATGTTCAAACACATAACCTCATCACCAACAGATTTGAACCTAAACAACTTATTCTGTATGAGACTTTTGGCAAAAGAAGACAATTTTCTGGAGAATAATAAGAACAACTTAGACAGAAGGGAATTAATTCGCATTTGCCACAATATAGTTATCCATAGAGAATAAAAATGAAAGTATAAAAGCTCAACACAATCAAAGCTTAGTACAATAAGACAAGAGAAAAATAAGTTTATAATCAAGTAATCTGCTTCTAAACAATTGCTTAAACCATTTGTCAGCATACACTTGCTCACTCCAAATTATGTGATTTAAAATGAAAACCAAGAAGTATTTACTCTGTTATAGGCTTACTGGGGTGAAATAATCACCAACACTTTCTGAAAGGGAGTAAGTTTTCTAGAAAGAATTACACACATTTAGCTGAGTGTTGAAGGATTTCTTGCCACTCAAAATAAAGTTCCAGAGACAGTATAACCTAGAAGTTATGAAGGTAGGCATTGTATACCATCAATGTGAGTTCTAGATCAATCACATAAATATTTTGAAGAAGTTACCTAACTTCTCAGTGATCAGTGTCCTTACCAGTTAACTGGAGATAATCTTCCTACTGTAAGGATTCTTATAAAGCTTAAATGAGATAATGATCATCATGGGTAAATTTAGTGTCTGGCTTATAATAAATAATCACTAAGTTGTATTTCTATTATTATTATTCTATTATTATTAAAAGCAGAAGAGAAATGATGGACATCTTCTATGGATACATTATAGTCAGTTCTCTAACTAGCTGAGCCCATTGGAAAATCTATATTTTTCCTTTTCCCTTTTCATTTTTACCCTTGTGAAGGAATATAATTCATACAAATGAGATGTTGAGAGAATCAAATGAGATGATGTATCTAAAACTGATTTATGTAAGTTCAAGTAAAAAATACCAGTTATAAGCACATATTCACTGTCTACTGCACTGAAATTTTAGTTAGCTATTGTTAAACTGAAGGAAAAAGAACTAAACAAAAGTAACTGAGCAAATAGAGAGTGACTCTTTAAAGAAGAGTCTGAAAAAAAGACTCTAGGTGCACGCTGAATTATTTTCAAAGAGATCTTTTCTTTTATTAAATTTAAATAAATATTTTGGTGTTGGTTATTAAATTTATTTAGAATGAATAGACATATTCCTGATAAATTCTGAATTATGTCTTGCTGGAAGGTGAAAAAATTAAATTGGATTCCATATAACAGATTGGTGTATTCTTTCTCAGATCAATACATGTGACTTTCTTATTTTCTAAAGTATTGACAAGAGCTTGAATTACTTGATATCTGCGGGTAGCTTTAAGTTACTGAATATTTTCAATCTCCGCAACAACCCAATTATCAGACTTGCTCACAAGTAAAAAGAAGAAGAACTTAAATTTGGCTTCTGTTCTATTTCAGTTTCTTTTAATGTGAGGATGTTAAGAAGCAATACAATGATCAATTCAGTGTAAAGTACTAGTGCTCAAATATTTCTGAAACTAAGCAATTAGCCCTGGAATAATTTAAAACATAACACATTTATTCATTGTTTTATTTTGCTGCTGTTTTTTTTTTGGCTTATATCATAGATGGTATAAATATCATAAAGACCCAATTTCACTACAAAGAAAAGAATGTAGTCAGATAATACTAAGTATTTGCTCAAGTATTTGTTCCAACGTAAAAGCTATTGATGCCTTAATCAGCATATTTCCCACAATATAGATATGTCTAGAGCTTGGCACTGTGGTCTCTATAAAAAAAGGACTTAAAACTTTCAAAGAATCTTGAGCTGGGAACTTGGAATGCCAGCTTCTTGAGGCAAAAAGTTTGCACCAGGTACTCATTTTTTATTCTAAATGAAAATACATATTTTCCCAACATGACTTTTTTAGCTCTACAAAAAAGAAACAGTCAGGAATCTTTATGGTGAAATATTTAAAGAGAAACTTGAATGTTAGCCAAAAAAAATGCCTTTAAGCTTCCTTAAAACAACTCAGATCCAGGACTTTACTTGCTCATTAGACTTGTAAGAGGCTCAGCCAGATTTTTATAAAGAAGAAAATTTCCTTTCTAGGTTATGAATCTAATGGCTTTGTGAACCTTTTTTTTTTTAAAGAGCCAAGGTGAGAAATGCTTGCGGTTATGAAAATGGCTCTAGAAAGAGAGGCAGCATACTTGGAAGAGAGTTCAGCAAGATCATGATATAGCTACTTAAAGTGGCATAAATAAAATATAATGTATAAAATAAATTACTTTTGTAGGCAGCAAATTAAAAATAAATTCCCCAGAAACCTTTCATATAATCATAGAAACATGTGGAGCTACATGTAGATCTGATGGTTTTAGACTGGCACAGGGACAGTTATGTTCTTGGTCTTGGCAGCATTAGAACAGACCATTCCCTGAGATCAGTCTACTGTTCCACATATCAAATACAAATTGATTCCATGATTGATCAGAAATGAAAGAGGGAACCAACTGAGCTGAGTGTAGTGACATGCCTTTTCTCACTCACTTGTTTCAGCACTTCAGTGCTGCCCACTCAAACACTTTCTATCCTGGAGGCTAACTCACCACTTCAATGCTACCCACTTAAACACTTCATATCCTGGAGGCTAACTCAGATGTTAGTTGTTGCTTCTTCCATGAAAACATCACTCTTTTTCCGAAAACATTTCCTAAAACTTTAGCCTTTGCTCTATAAGCTCTTCCTTCATTTCCCTTGTATCTCTCTATAGTAGTCTAGGCTTCATTCAATTGTCAGCACCTTTAGGGGCTGTGATGTCTTCATCATTTTCTCCCCACAGAAAGTTTAATCCACTAATGTGTGCAGAATAGGTTCTCAACAACTTCTGATGTAATTACATTAAGGAAGTTCAATCCAAGTCTAGATAGAATAGAATGTCATTCAATCAAGTATTTAAAGAAAACACCATGAGGACAGAGGCCATTTGTGCCTTATTCAATTCTGTATCCTTGGTTCTTAGGGCTATATCTGGCCCATAAGAGGTACTCTGTAAGTATTTTTGATAAATGTCTTTCAATGTGTGAGCAATATTTCCCAAACTCCTCCTGTATGCAGTTTGTATAGGTCCTATAGTAGATTCTATAAGAATGAAATACAGTGCCTGTTCTCAAGGAGATTTAAAATAAGCCCAGGCATTGATACATGTAACAAGAAACGGAACTCAGTTAAGAAAGGTAATAAATGTTGGGGATCAAGTGCTGAAATAATTACCATGAAAAGAACAGTGTAAGGTAAAGGTAATAATGTCTGGTTTTCTGAAGGGAATCTCCTGAGTACATCCAGGATTTAAAGAGAATTGGAGGAAAGAAATGGGGAATAGGAGACAAGGAGAGAAAGATTAAGTTTAACCTGCAAAGAAAGAAATTAAAATAACATCTGTTCTAGTTTGCTAGCTGCCAGAATGTAATATACCAGAAACAGAATGGCTTTTAAAAGGGGGAATTTAATAAGTTGCTAGTTTACAGTTCTAAGACCAAGAAAATATCCCAATTAAAACAATGTCTATAGAAATGTCCAAACTAAGGCATCCAGGGAGACCAATGAAGTTCAGGGTTTCCCTCTCAAGTGAGAGAGAAAGTGACAAACACAGTCAGAGTTTCTCTCTCATTTGGAAAGGCACATGGTCAACACGGTCAGGGTTCCTCTCTCATCTGAAAGGGCATGTGGCGAGCATGGTGTCATCTGCTAGCTTCTTCTCCTAGCTTCCTGTTTCATGAAGCTTCCCTGGAGGGATTTTCCTTCTTCATCTCCAAAGGTTGCTGGCTGTTGGACTCTGCTTAGTGGTGCTATAGCATTCTCTTCTCTCTCTGAATCACTCATTCTCCAAAATGTTTCCTCTTTTATAGGACTTCAGAAATTAATCAAGACCCACCCAAATGGATGGAGACACACCTCTACCTACTCCAGTTTAACAACCACTCGACTAAATCACATCTCCAGGGATATTATCTAATTATAGTTTCAAACATACAATACTGAATAGGATTTAGAAGAAACTGCTGCCTTTACAAAATGGGTTTAGGATTAAAACATGGCATTTCTAGGATACATACATCATTTCAAACCAGCACAACATCAAAGATGTGATTTGAGTAAAGCAGAGAATATAGAGAACTTTGGTTTGGGGTAATTCTCTGATTGTTTATAAATTGGTGGAAATAGAGAAGAATAAGGGTTTGTTGTTGGATAATTTGAAGCCAAGGGTCTTATTAAAAGGGAAAGAAACAGAAAACAGTACCAAGGAATGATTATGCCAGAGGTTTTATCTAGATTGACTTTCACACATTAGCAAAATGGTCCCAGTGCAGCAGAGAGTCTAACGAATTCAAGATTAGCAGGGAGATAATGAAAGAATATGGAAAACCCATATAAGCAGAAGCATTAAATACTCAGATTCTTTAAAAAAATGAATGATTGGGTCATCTCTTTGACAAATAATACTGAGAATATGAGGGATTTTCCTGAAGACAAATCTGATCATGAAAAAACTAGTGAAGAAAGGAAGCATAAATATCAGCTATAGCTTTTTTTTTTTTTTACATGGGCAGGCATCGGGGATCAAACCCAGGTCTCGGCATGGCAAGTGAGAACTCTATCTGCTGAGCCACTGTGGCCCACCCCAGCTATAACCTTTTAACCACTAAAGAAATGAGGACCATATGACTACTCAATATCCTTTTAATGAATTAATTTCCAGGTTAGTAATAATAATAATAAGGAGAAGAAGAAAATTGAAAACAAAACAAGTTTTCAGATGGAAAGAACTCACCAAGTGGTCAATAGAATTTTATTTTAAATTTCATGATATTAATTTTTAAAAGGAGGTCCTAAAACTCTCCAGAAGAAGAAAAAGAAGAGAAAAATTCACCTTTAAAGCATAAAGAGCAGGCAGACCTATTCAGCACTATGGAGGCACTATTAGTGTACAACAATCAATGAAACAGCCTTTAAGTTACTCAGGGTAAATGATGAAAATTGTATCATTTTATATTTGGGCAAAGTATCAATCAATTATGAAGACCATATAAAGCCATTTTCAAATAATCAGGGACTCTTTAAATTTGTCTCCCTCCCACAGACCATTTCTTAGAAAATTACTTAAGGATGCATTCAAGAAAATGAAGGTAAAATTTGAAAAAAGAAGTGATTTTGGATATATGAATTGGAGAAAGCAATTGGGCCAAAAGTCAGTGAGCTATAAGAATATTTTAAGAAAAAAGAATGGAATGGGTTTCAGAAAATAGGGATAATATTCAAGATCCCAGATAACCTTAGCAGCACATGGAAAAAGCAAGTATAAATCATAGTGGAAAAGACAACTTAAAGCCTATTTAAGTGTATTAGTTAGGGTTCTCTAGAGAAACAGAATCAACAGAGACCACTTGCAAATATAAAATTTATAAAAGTGTATCACGGGACCGCGGGAAGGCAGAGTCCAAAATCCGTGGAGTAGGCTCTGAAGCCAAGGATTCCAATGGAGGGTCTGGACGAAATCCACAGGAGAGTCTCACCAGCAGAAACAGGAAGAACCTGTCTCTTCTGAATCCTCCTTATAAGGCTTTCAGTGATTAGATTAAGCATAACTCATTGCAGAAGACACACCCCTTTGGCTGATTAGAAATGGAATCAGCTGTGGATGCAGCTGACATGATCATGATTTAATTCCATGAAATGTCCTCATCGCAACAGGCAAGCCAGCACTTGCCCAACCACCACTTGGTCAAGTTGACACATGAACCTGACCATGACAGTCCATCCCTTGTCAACTTGGCAACTATACATACAACTTTAAACCATACCTAATTTCTAAATAAAAAAACAATAAAACACACATTTTTTTTCTTCACCTAACAATATTCAACTGTCCTGCATATAACTGGAAACACATTAAATCACTCCAGAATAGGGTGCAAATCCTTGAGTAATATTCACTCTTAAACTTTATATCTTGCAACTTAAATAGTATAACATGAACTACAGCAGTGGCTGTAGCCA
>PVIY010021757.1:0-41937 GCA_004026745.1 Myrmecophaga tridactyla
ATATGCACTGCTGGTGGAAATGTATAATGGTGCAGCCACTATGGAAGACTGTTTGGTGGTTCTTTATGAAACTAAATATCGAGTTGCCTTATGACCCAGCAATAGCACTGCATGGTATATACCTAGAAGAGCTGGTATACCATAGACATTTGCTCACCAATGTTCATAACAGCATTATTCACAATAGTTGGAAGCAAAGCAAATGCCCATCAACAGAGGAGTAGATTAACAAAATGTGGTGTTAGCACAAGATGGAATATTATGCAGAAGTTAAGACAAAATGATGTTCTGTATCACTTAACAAGATGGATGAGCCTTGAGGACATAATACTGAGTGAAATAAGCCAGATACAAAATGATAGATACTGCATGTTTCCACTTTTATGATCATGGTAAAGGCAAAATCAGAGGCTTATAATACCTAATATAGGGGGCTCACAGAGACTTAGAAGCTAAAAATGGGTGAACAATTAGCTAATGTGGTTGAACTTCAATGTAAGGGAATAGATAGAAGTGAAAGCAGCTCTCTAGTGGGTCTATAAATAATATTACCATATTGAAAATGAACAGGATTGAAAGAACCTACGTGTCCCACTGATTAACACTAGAAATATAAATTAGTTCTTGCAAAAGCTACTTCAAAGGTATGATTTGTGTACAAAGAGTGTTTATGTCCAGGGTACAGGGGGAAAAGTACTATTGCATGCTATGGGCTATGTTTAAAAGGAAAAAAATAGCACTCCACAACAACAGCAGAGGTAAATAATGGGGGGAGAGACAAGATTCACAAAGATATTTAGATATCTTATTTGGCTAGGATGTGTTTATGGGTTTTCTTTCTCTAGGGAACAATGAAATTATCTAAAATTAAGAGTGTTGGTGGACTAAGGACTTTGGGCACTATACATGTTCCCTAATGAATGCAGGTGGCTGGAGGATGCAGGGACTGAGAAGTAGATTGGCAAACGATGGTGCATACTTATGAATGAATGCTGTGCTGCTACAAAAAAGGAACAAAGTTGTGAGGCAAGCAATGATGTGAATGAATGTGTGGGACATTTGGTGAGACAAAATAAGCCAGAAACAAAAGAGCACCAGGGGTATGGTCTCCTTTAGAAAAATCCTTATAAGAAAACAGGGTCCTAGATTGCAAATTTTTATAGCAGACATATTAAGTCCAGAGTGACAATTATTTCTGGATTTTGAGAGGCTGTTTTATATATATATGAAACATGATATTTAAAGATAAGAATAAAGCTGATCAGGTTGGGGTTAGAGTAATTCAGAACACAGGGGTAAGGAAAAGAATGTCTATATTCTGGAACCACATATACTCTTTGAGACCAAAGGAAGAAAGTTCTACTTGGTCTGGACCAAAATTTTCTGTAGCACATAATCTAACTCATTTGAACAATTGAAACAAAGGGAGCCCAGAATAAGAAAGAGGTTCTTTAATCCTGTATAGTTTAATGTAATGCCTGGATACATCCTAGAGTATATTTAGCAGATAATCAGAAAGTATTGGTAAAATCCCTTGAGGGATGGGAGAAAAAATATGGAACTTTTAAACTTTACCATCAGGAAATCCCCTGATACTGTGTCAAACTTTAGGGACACCAAACTCAATAGACCAAGCTCTTGATCTTGAAGTTCACTCTTGTGAAGGTTATGTAGGTAGTGGATAAGCTTAGCCTAACTATAGGTATGTCTGAGAGTTACTTCTAGAGGACCTCTTTTGTTGCTCAGATGTGGCCTCATTCTCTCAAAGCCCAACTCTGCAAGTGAAATCATTGCCCCCCCCCCCATATGGGACATGACATTCAGGGGTCAAAGTCTCCCTGGTGACATAGAAAATGATTCCCAGGAATGAATCAACAATTCCATCCTAAGCAAAAGGGCAAAAGAAATGTAACTAATAAAGAATCAGTGGCAGAGAAAGTTCAAATAGAGTCAAGAGGCTACTTTGGAGGTTGCTCTTATGCAAGCTTCAGTTAGGCATTGCTATCTATCATAACCTGCCAAACCCCAACCAGGACCATTCCAGCCAATCCTAAAGAATACCTAGGGCAATACGTAAGATTCCACAAGGGCTCCATGCACTAGAGTAACTTTCCAGAAACCTACAATCTGTAGTTGGGCCCCTGGTCCAGATAAGTCCTGAAACTTAGAGGGCCCAGTCTCTCTAGAACATCAGATAGCTCCATCTCCAAACCCAATGTTAGTGAAAGACCCTTCCAACATGAAAAAGCTAGAATGGCTGTAGCCCAAACACCCCTAAAGACAGGGATAGAATAATCAAAGGTGATGGTGGAGTTATACAGAGGAGATAGGATTTAACAAATGAATATGATTGCCGAATCATTAAATTGATATCTCTTTGAGTCTCCAGTATCTTAGAGCAGCTAGAAGTGAAAATCTAAAATGGTGGAACTGTAACCCATATCAAACTCTGACATATCTTCTACAACTAATTGTGGTGCTGCTTTGATTTTTTTTTTTTTTTGCTTTTCTGTGTGTTATTTTTTGCACACAAAAAAGAAAAAAAGTCCTTTGTGGTAATGAAAATATATTTATGCCTTCTAGTCCCCTATATTCTGGAGAAGATAGAAGGAAAACTCTGAGAGGATCATATGGTAGCCCATGACAAACTCTGGGATGTGTACTGTGAATACTTGTGGAAGGGTACTTTGAAAACCATTGTTTTTTTTTTCTTTGCTTTGTATATATGTTATACTATACAATAAAACAGTTTAAAAATAATTAAAAGAAGATATAGGTAAGTATTCACCTGCTCTCAGAAAGGGAAAGGAACTTACATATGAATAAAGAAAAGAAAAATACAATTGGTTTTTGGCTACAAAAATGGTAAACAACTATATATCAGAACAGCTAAAATAAAAAGAAAAGAGGGGCAAACTAAGAAAAATGCAAAATATATAATACATAAAGAGCTTTGACTGATCAAACATATATAAAGAGTTTTACTAATAAATAAAACACAGACTTTGATTTTAAAAATTACAACTTGCAGAACAAAAAAACACAACATATTGACCAATTAAATAAATTCAATTTCTATCTTTAATTGAAGAAATATATTTAAAGCCAAAACTGGTTTTTAAAAACATAAAGTTATTTTAGAGAACAGTAACAAAATAAATAACAGCTAAGTAACTCAAGTTTCTCTTAACACAGAGGAAAGAAAGATGGTTAAATGCCTTAATCTGGGATTGCTATGCAAACTAGTGTTCTTCTAGTACTATTAGAGAACTCCCATTCCACATGCTTGTCCCAGGTCTCATAACCATACATTTGTGGCCATCGTTTTTATTCCAGGTTTTAAGGGATACTTCTAGTTATTTGGAACCAGCAAATACTTTGCTCTGCTACCCGCCAGCAGAAGATGAATGAGCAGATCCCTGAAAGAGTCATCTTCCTGGTAATCAGGTTTAGCTAGACATTCTTAGAAAATCCAGCATTTTATGTTTAGAATATTCATTTGTTTCTTTATGTAGAGATCATAATTCTGCCTTTCCTAATAATAGTAGTAAATGCAGTTAGTCAAGTCATTTTGGAGAAATTTTTTTCTGAGAATAGGACAGGTATTATTCAATCATGTATACAAAAGAATGAAATAACAAACCTTTAGTGCTGCAACACAGCCAATGTGCCAGGCAGGATGTGTAGACCCTGAATGATAAAGTGCCTGAGATAAAGGATTAATGGGAGAAATGGTGTGCTACAGCTCCAAAAGCACAAGAAAAGAGACATCATTTTCACATTGCATGACCTTAGGTCTTAGATATGATGCCATCAGTCATGTGAAAATTGCACATAACAACATTTCATTTTATGTAATGATTATGAGCAAAGACTTCTAAGCCAGACTGAATGGCTTCAAATACCAGCCCTGTTGCATACTTACACAGCTTTTAACAACTCACCAAGGTCCTTTGTACAATAGTTGCCTTCTCTTTGAAATGGGGTAATTATGAAAGTATCCACTTATAGGGTGGTAATGAGGATTAAATAATTAATCCATATAAAGTGCTCAGAAGAATGGCTTTCACACATGAAAGTTCAATAAATATTAGCTATTATTTTATTATTTATCTTGGCCAAATGGTCTCTTGTTATTATTCATTTCACTTCATGATCAATGCTTCTATGAGTCTGAGAAATTAATAAAATATTGATGTGCATTTCTGAGATTGGAGATGGGGAAAATGGTCTACAAACAAGTAATTATCAATAAATTTGCTTTTTTTTGTTTTTGTTTGTTTTTGCCTGGGGATAGATTGACATCAAATATGATGGGAAATATACTGATTTAAATACTATAATATTGCTTCACTGTAACTCACTGGGAGATGCAAAATACTGTAGATGAACTTTCGTTAAATTATGACGTCAGTGCAATGCATTTTCTTAGGCGGATTTGGAAATCACAGCAGGGTTCTTTTAATGTCCCAGAGACAGATATATACAATAAAATATAACAAAAGTCTTTAGTCTTAATATGTGTTTATTTTCTTCATGGATTCCATGAGATGTTGATTCACTAGATTTGTGGTGGACATAACCACATATATAGACTTTTATTTCTCCAGGAATTTGTGATTTGTATCCCTGGCAGGAAACAATGATCTATATGGTTTGCTTCAAACCTATTGAAATTATATTTTAAATCATTTATCATTTATATATTAGGACTATTCTCAAGTTTAATATACACATCCACTTCCTAGGCAATCCTTATACTTTTCTTTCTATAATCCATATTTCAAAAAAAAAAAACAGTTGAACAATTTTTTTTCCATCTGTGTGCTATTATTTTGACATTTTTCAGCTACACTTTGAAAGATAGAAATGTATGTCAGAGGACAAAAAAGGCTACAAATAACCACCTGTTTGTATTTTACTTACAATAAAAGCTCTGTTTGGAAAAGAATTTATGTTTGAAATGTATTCATTAGGAAAAGATAGGTGTGAATGTCAAAAATACATTTCAAAGACAATGTGGTGGTTTATATAGCTTTAGAGGCAACATTAATGTGAAAACAATTTTCAGCTGAATTGGGAGACCAGATAGTGAACATAGAGATGCAGGCATAAAAAGCTCTTAAATTTGACACTGTATTGATGTAAATGTACTTTGAAAACTGTTAATAAGAACCAGAAATAGCCAGACAACTATCATATATGCTAGATGAAAGCAATTGTCTTCATTTGATTGATAGCTAGAGTAGGAATATTCTGAAATGATCCTGTGATATTGGAAACAGCCTTGAAATCCTCTTAGATTATGTTTTGTAAATATAAATTTTAGCTAACAATTTCACATTATGTGTGTGTGTGTGTGCATAGATATACATATATATAATGTAATTTTATACATTTATATATATGTAATATATATATATGCAATTTTTACCAAAAAGAGTTTCGTGAATAGATAAACTAGGGAAACACTAGATATATTTTATAGCATATAACTTTTCTGAGACTGTATATACATTTCTCCATGAATATGCAATCTCAGAAAAAGGAAATATTAGATATAGCATTTCCTAAACATATTAGATGGAACTATTTTAATAATAGTTTCCCCAAGACTGACACATTAGCAAATTTGGGGAAAAAATCACAAAATATCCTAATATCATATACTGACATATATATAAAATGTATTTCACAGGCTGATGTATGGGATGTTTCAGGTGTTCTTTTTTATTTTTATTTTTTTGGAGAATAATGAAATATTCTAAAGTTGATTGTGGTGATGAATGCACAACTATATGAAGATACTGTGAACCACTTATTTTACACTTTGGATAATTATATGGTATGTGAATATATCTCAATAAAATTGCATTAAAATCATGTCATTTGTTGTTTTTTAAATTATGAAATTTGAAATTGAGTAAAATGAATCTGCAGTTTTATCATTTTGACAGTGGTGAAATTCTAATGATAAACAATGCGATACTCTCTAATAAACCATAACAAAACAAAAACAAATATGCTCTCATCTATTTTACAATTAAATGGTATCATTTTACCTTTTAAATTATAATAAAATAGCATTTAAATAACAATATAATTTAGAATTATAATTTATTTTTAAACCCCAGATGATAATAATGCTGAAGAATAAAATCATACTTAGTTTCACACTTGAAAAAAATCTATACTTTAAAATATGGTAATCAGTGCAGAATTCATACCTAATACAGGAAAAGTATTTCATGAAACTTAAGTGGAATATAATTAAATCAAGTATCAGAATTTGACTTTGAGATCACTTGGGTAATTTTAGGAAAATTATTTGATACTCTTAATAGTGACAGTTACATAATACAGAATATTTAAAGAAAATATCACACTTGATGGCTACCCCATGATTCTCATATCTGAATATACATTTTTTTGAAATGGAAAAACATTAAAACATAGATGGAAGAATGATATGGGATTTCATTTTAATAGGTGAACAAAATCAAATATTTCCCTTATCAAGGACAGTTGTTCCAGTCTGATATCTTTGCTGGCCTTTTTGACTAATGATTAAAACTTATATTACACAGGTGGCAATGGAATTAAATCAGATATAAATGTCCTCCAAGAGCTCAATCTTTTTAAGAGATATGAAATATTATTTGTGAACTCTGTACTTGACCTAGTGTAAGCCATTGGGGGCACAATATTGTGTTTTATAGAAAATAAAGTGAAAAGATAGCTATTTAGTTAAAAGGATTTATACACCTTTATTAAAAGTCTATGAGATTGATAGCAATAAAACTTGTAAATGACTAAAAAAGGCTTGGACCAAGATCTGTAGCCCCAAGTAGTTATATATAAATTATACCTTTATTGCTGAAATTAGGCAAATTATCATACTTCTTTTACCCTACTACTTTTAGATTCTCTGTTACATCATAGGAATGTGAATGGCTAAGTACACAGAACTTTCAAGTACTTCGGGTTTTCATTCAAGTTCCTGATCTGCCATTTACTATCTGTCATGGTCAGGTTTATGTGTCAACTTGGCCAAGTAGTGGTACCTGTTTTGTCTGGTTGAGTAAGTTCTGACCTGTCTGTTGTGATGAAGGCATTTGATAGAATTAAATCATGATCATGTCAGCTGCATCCACAGCTGATTCTATTTGTAATCAGCCAAGGGGAGTGTGGTCTGCAATGAGTGATGCTTAATCTAATCACTGGAAGCCTTTTAAGTAGGATCAGAAGAGACAGGCTCTCTTCTGGCTTCAGCTGGAGAAACTCTCCTGTGGAGTTCATCTAGACCCTCCATCAGAATCATTGGATTCACAGCCTGTCCATTGGATTCTTCATTCCCATGGTTACATGAGACATTTGCAAGTGTTTCCTGATGATTCTGTTTCTCTAGAGAACCTTAAATAATACAACTTCAAACCAGAAGTGGTTCTTAAGAAACAGGATCTTAAAAATGGATTTTTATGAATGGTTTTCTACTCTGACTGGACTCAAAGGCACTAAGGACTCTGATTCCCATAATCAGAACGACACTCCCAATCCATGGAGTGAATTGGCAAGAGTAAGTCAAAATATCACCATTCAATTCTCCTAATGCTTTGCTTGTATGAAGCCAGGCTCTGGGGGATAATGTTTTTGACACCTTTTGACAGAGTTTTGTGGAAATAAGAGATATAGAGATGTTGGCTGGTTGTTGTTAGATACACTGGCTACATTAAAGAGTGAAAGGGTTGGGCTTAAAGCTGCAAATGAGAAACTTAAGCTCCATCTGACAGATGTAGAAGTTATTATGAGTATCCTAAAGGAAAATCTTATTTCTGTAGCTGTAGAATTGAGATCTCTGAAAATCAGACTCAGAATATTATTGTTAGAATGGCAATTTTGCAACATAAACTGAAATCTCAATGTTGTGTGGTGTCTGACATTAAAGCGAGGGCATTGATCTGAAAGGAGTGGGACCCTGAAAAATGGGATGGTGACATATGGATTGATAATGATGTCGGGAGTGAGGTCGAAACCCTAGCTCTTCTCTAGATAACCCTGTAATAGTTTGCCCTGAGTACATAACACCTCCAGCCTGCTTTGATGAGTTGACCACCCAACCTCCTCCTGAAGGGATTAGCCCTAGAGTGATTAGTCCTGTTTCACCAGATGAAACTGCAAACGAATGCCCTGAAGCAAATGCCTTGGATGATATTTCTAATTCTTTTTGTAACCCATCCCCACCACCCCTTATTTCCACCAAAGTCCCAACAGGCCCCTAAAGGTGAGGCATAAAGTAACACACATGAGGAGGTATGTTATACTCCTAAAGAACTATGCGAATTTTCCAATTTATATAGACAGAAATTAGGGCAATATGTGTGGCAACGAATTTTAAGGGTGTGGGATAATGGTGGGAGGAATAGAAGGCTGGATCAGGCTGAATTTATTGATATGGGCCCACTAAGCAGAGATTCTGCATTAAGTGCTATAGCTCAAGGGGTTAGAAAAGGTATTAACAGTTTGTTTGGATGGTTGGTTGAAGCATGGATCAAAAGGTGGTTGACATTATCGAAGATTGAAATGCCAAAACTACCTTAAAATAATGTAGATGAGGGGATCCGGAGGCTTAGAGAGATTGGAATGTTAGAGTGGATTTATCATGCAAAGTCTGCTCTTACACCCCAGGAATGTCCAGATGATGTGCCTTTTACCAGAACAGTGAGAAATAAATTTGTGAGACTAGTGCCATGATCCCTAAAGAATTCTGTAGTTGCACTTCTCCGTAGGTCAGATATTAATGTAGGAGCTGCCGTCACTGAACTGGAATCCTTAATCACAATGGGGATTACCAGATCCCAAGTTGGCAGAAGCCAGGGGACAGTACTTAATCACCAAAGACAGGGTAGATGTGGGTATTATAATACACAGCATACTCAAAGCAGGAGTCAAAATTATATGACTCACAGTGATTTGTGGCATTGGCTAGTAAGTCATGGGGTACCTAGATATACAATAGAAGGGCAGTCTACTAAACTCTTGTTCAAGCTTTATAAACAAAAGAGTTCTAGGTCAAGTGAAAAGAAGTCTAGCCTGATTTACAAAACACAGAATCATGGCCCTTTAATCAATTTCCAGACTTGAAACAGTTTACAGACCCAGAACCCCTGGAATGAAGAGGAGGCCAGGTCTCTTTGGGGGAGAATCCCATTACACTGCCACAAATTAACTGTTAATCTTCCTCCAAGTCTTCCCCAAGTAGACTGATGACTTTTTACCAGGGTAACTGTGCATTGGGGAAAAGGAAATGATCAAATATTCTGGGGATTATTAGACACTGGTTCAGAAGTAACATTAATTTTAGGGGACCCACAACATCATTCTGGTCCACAAGTTAGAGTGGGGGCTTATGGAGGCCAGGTGATCAATGAAGTTTTAGCTCAGGTCCGTCTCACATATTTACCCAGTACCAGAATGTATAACTGGAATAGACATACTGAGCAACTGGCAGAATCATCACACTGGCTTTCTAACTCATGCAGTGAGGGCTATTATGGTGGGAAAGGCCAGGTGGAAGCCAGTAGAACTGCCCCTACCTAGCAAAATAGTAAATCAGAAGCAATACTGTATTCCTGGGGGGGTGGGGATTGCAGAGATTATTGCCACTCTTAGGAACTTGAAGGATGCAGCGGGGTGATTCCCACCACATCCTCATTCAGCTCTCCTATTTGTCCTGTGCAGAAAACAGATGGGTCTTGGAGGATGACAGTGGATTACTGTAAGCTCAACCAGGTGATAACTCCAATTGCAGCTGCTGTTCCAGATGTAGTATCATTGCTTGAGCAAATAAAAATATCCCCTGGTACCTGGTATGCAACTATTGATATGGTAAATGCTTTTTTCTCAATAGTTGTTAGTAAAGACCACCAGAAACAGTTTGCTTTCAGCTGGCAAGGTCAGCAATATACTTTCACTGCCCTACCTCAAGGGTATATCAACTCTCCAGTCCTATGTTATAATCTTGTCTGCAGGGACCCTGATCATTTCTCCCCCCCACAAGACATCACATTGTTCCATTATATTGATGATAACATGTTGATTAGACCTAGTGAGCAACAAGTAGCAACTACTTTAGACTTACTGGTAAGGCATTAGTGTGTCAGAGGATGGGAGATAAATCCAGCAAAAATACAGGGGCCTTCCACTTCAGTGAAATTTCTAGGTGTCCAGTGGTATGGGGCATGCCAAGATATCCCTTCTAAGGTTAAGGATAAATTGCTGCATCTGGTCCCTCCTATTACCAAAAAAGAGGCACAACACCTAGTTGGTTTCTTTGGATTTTGGCAACAACATATTCCTCATTCAGGTGTGCTACTCCAGCCCATTTATCAAGTGATCCCAAAAGCTGCTAATTTTCAGTGGGGACCTGAACAAGAGGAGGCTCTGTGACAGGTCCAGGCTGTTGTGCAAGCTGTTCTGCCACTTGGCCATATTATCCAGCAGATCCAATGGTGCTGGAAGTGTCAGTGGCAAATAGAGATGGTGTTGGAGACTTTGGCAACCCCTCCATAGAAGAATCACAACACAGACCCTTAGAGCGAAGGCTTACCATCTGCTGCAGATAACTACTCTCCTTTTGAGTAACAGCTTTTGGCCTGCTACTGGGCCTTAGTAGAAACTGAATGCTTAATCATGGACTACCAAGTTACCATGAGACCTGAGTTGCCTATCATGAGCTTGGTGTTGTCTGACCCATCAAGCCATAAAGCTGGGCATGCACAGCAGTGCTCTATTGTAAAATAGAAATGGTATGTACAAGATAGAGCCAGAGTAGGTCCTGAAGGCACAAATAAGTTACATGAGAAAGTGGCCCAAATGCCTATGGTCTCCACTCCTGTCACACTCCCTTCTCTTTTCTAGACCAGAGCTATGGCCATTTGGGGAGTTCCTTCAAGTGAACTGATGGAAGAATAGAAATCTCAGGCCTAGTTTACAGATGTTTCAGCATGATATACAGGTACCACCTGAAAGTGGACAGCTGCAGCATTACAACCCTTTTCTGGGGTGCCCTTGAAGGACAGTAGTGAGGGGAAATCCTCCCAGTGGGCAGAATTTTGAGCAGTTCACCTGGTTGTTCATTTTTCTTGGAAGGAGAACTGGCCAGAGTTGCATTTGTATACTGACTCATGGGCTGTTGTTAATGGTTTGGCTGGATGGTCAGGGACTTGAAAAGACCATAGTTGGAAAATTGGTGAGAAAGAGGTCTGAGGAAGAAATATGTGAATTGACTTTTCTGAGTGGGCTAAAAACATGAACATATATGTGTCCCATATGAATGCACACCAAAGGGTGACATCAACAAAAGAAGGATTTAATAATCAAGTGGATAAGATGACCCGTTCTGTGGATACCAGTCAGCTTCTTTCCCGAGCAACTCTTGTCAGTGCCCAATGGGCTCATGAACAAAGTGATCATGATGGTAGGGATGGAGGTTCTGCATGGGCACAGCAACATGGACTTCCACTCACCAAGACTGACTTGGCTACAGCCTCCACTGAGTGCCCATTCTGCCTGCAGCAGAGACCCACACTCATCCCAGATATGGCACCATTCCCCGAGGTGACCAGCCAGCTACATGGTGGCCGGTTGATTACATTGGACCACTCCCTTCATGGAAGGGACAGCAAGTTGTTCTAACTGGAATAGATACATACTCTGGATATGGGTTTGCTTTCCCTGTATGCAATGCTTCTGCCAAAAGTACCATCCATGGGCTTACAGAATGCCTTATCCATCATCATGGTATTCCATGCAACATTGCTTCTGATCAATGACACACTTCACAGGAAGTGAAGTGTGTGAATGGGCACATGCTCATGGAATTCTCTGGCCTTACTGTGTTCCCCATCATCCAGAAGCAGCTGGATTTGTAGAACGGTGGAATAGCCTTTTGAAAACTCAGTTAGAGTGCCAACTATGTGGCAATACCTTGAAGGGCTGGGGTAATGTTCTCCAGTAAGGTGTGTACGCTCTAAATCAGCATCTGTTTTATAGTGTTGTTTCTCCCATAGCCAAGATCCATGGGTCTAGGAACCAAGGGGTGGAAATGGGAGTGGTACCACTCACTATTACTCCTAGTGATCGTCTAGGAAAATTTTTGCTTCCTGTCCCTGTGACCCTGAACTCTGCTGGTCTACAGATTTTAGTTCCAAAAGGAGGAGTGCTTCCAGTATGAGAAACAACAATGATTCCATTCAACTGGAATCTTAGACTGCCACCTGGTCACTTTGCCCTACTCATTCCCCTGGATCAACAAACCAAGAAGATAATTAAATTATTGTCTGGGGTGATTGGTCCTGACTATCAGGGGGAAATATGACTGCAACTACACAATGGAAGTAAAGACAAGTTTTCTTGGAATATAAGAGATTATCTAGGGTGTCTTTTAATACTACCATGCCCTGTAATTAAAATCATGGAAAACTGCAACAACCCGATCCAGGCAGGACTACCAATGGCTCTGAAACTTCAGGAATGAAGGTTTGAGTCACCCCACCAGGCAAAGAACCATGGCCAGCTGAAGTGCTTGCTGAGGATGGTAAAGGGAAAATGAAATGGGTAGTGGAAGAAGGTAGTGATAAATATTAACTACAACCACATGATCACTTACAGAAATGAGGACTGTAATGATGTTTTATTCATGTTATACTATTTAACTTGTAAGATAATAAGTTTAAGAATGAATATTATGCAAAGACTTGCTTCCTATTTTGGAGAGATTTAATGTGTTTCCAGTTATGTGTGGGACAATTGAGTATTGTTTGGTGAAAGAAAAAATGTGTGTTGTATTGATTTTTTATTTAGAAATTAGGTATGGTTTAAAGTGATATGTATAGCTGCCAGTTAACAAGGGGTGGACTGTCATGGTCAGGTTCATGTGTCAACTTGGCCAAGTGGTGGTACTTGTTTGTCTGGTTGGGCAAGTGCTGACCTGTGTGTTGTGATGAGGACATTTCACAGAATTGAATCATGATCATGTCAGCTGCATCCACGCTGATTCCATTTGGTGTCAGCCAGGGGGAATATCTTCTGCAATGGGTGATGCTTGATCTAATCATTGGAAGCCACCTTTTAAGGAGGATTCAGAAGAGACAGGCTCTCTTCCTGCTTCAGCCAGTGAGTCTCTCCTGTGGAGTTCATCCAGACCCTCCATCAAAATCACAAGCTTCACAGCCTGCTCTACAGATTTTGGACTCTATACATTCCCATGGTTATGTGAGATACTTTTATAAATTTAATATTTGTGAATATTTCCTGTTGATTCTGTTTCTCTAAAGAACCCTAAGTAATACACTATCTATGTGAAATTGAGCAATTAGGTCAAACCTAAGCTCCAGTCCCCTCACATGTAAAAAGGGACAGGATTTCCAATAGAGAAATACATAGTACATGTCATTTTAAAAAGTTATAAATCAAATTAAGATATGATCAAATAAAATGTTTAAACCTTCTAGCCTCATAAACATGACATTCATTCAGGTTTCATTTTAAATTTAAAATTTAAATTCTCAGAACTCCATATGTGAGCTGGCCCTTAACCCATCCCACTTCTATTTTGATACTCAAATTTGTCTCATACCATGTACTGTCTTGAAAGTACATATAAGAACACATCAGTTAAAATTTTCAACCTCCATTCTTGATTTTCCTAAGTACTTAGTTTCCTTTTGGCAACCACTTGGACCTATAAGGGTGAAGTAGGAAACCACTAACAGACCAACATAATCATTGGGAATGGACATGGGGCATTTTGCACTGAAAAATTCAGTGTCTATTTTAACCTGAACATATTCTAGAATGGGGAATTTGAGCTTCAGATGGTTGTCTATCTTTGACCTCTTAAACTCCTTGTTCCTTAGAGAAGGGTTTATCCAGAGGAGGAATAGAGAAAGCCCCTTTAAAGCACAGGTCCCAGATAATGGACACCCTCTCATCCTGTCCAAAACTGGTGCAGACTGTGCATAACTCAAGGAATTATTGAGATAATGCATGCATTGTGCTTACTTTTGAGGACAATGCATATTTTTTGTTTATTTTATTTATTTATTTATTTATTTATTTATTTATTTATTTATTTATTTACTTACTTACTTACTTACTTATTTACTTACTTACATGGACAGTCTCTGGGGATCGAACCCTGGTCTCTGGCATTGCAGGCAAGAATTCTGCCACTGAGCCAACATTGCACCACCTGAGGACAATGCATATTAAGTGTTTAACAAAGAACACCTTGTATAAGCTCTCCATTTATGCCAGTTTGTGTCTTTTTATATTCTCTGTGGAAATGTCTTAGACATCCATTTGTTTTTTTTACAATATGGCTTAATTTCATCCTCTAATTATAAATATTAGAACATGATAGAATAGGGCCTTATAAGAAACTTTTCATATATTGAAGAAAATGGGCATAATAATTGTCAGTTTTTAAGATAATTTTGTGAACAAGATTTTACAAGACATTAAAATAGTATAATTGCCTGTTCAGAGAAAATAAAATAACATTGTTTGCTTCAAAATATATAGCTATGAACATTCTCTAGGTAGATCATATGCTGGGGCACAAAACAAATCTTTACAAATATAAAAATATTGAAATTATTCAAAGCACTTTCTCTGAACACAATGGGATGATGCTGGATCCAATAACCACCAAAGAATGAGAACATTAACAAATATATGGAGATTAAATAACACACTCTGAAACAACCAGTGGATCAACAGAAGAAATTGCTAGAGAAATCAGTAGCTATCTAGAGATGAATGAAAATGAGAATACAACTTATCAGAACTTATGGGATGTGGGAAAGACTGTACTGACAGAGAAATGTATTGCCCTAAATGCCTATATTAAAAAAAAAACAAACAAGAAAGAGTAAAATTTGGGGACTTAACAGCTCCCCTGAAGGAACTTGAAAAAGAACAGCAAACTAGCCCCAAAGCAAACAGAAGAAGAGAAATAGCAAAGATGAAAGCAGAGATAAATGAATGGGAGAACAAAAGAACAATAGAAAGAATCAATAAAACCAAAGGTTGGTTCTTTGAGAAAATCAATAAAATTGATGGGCCACTAGCACGACTGACATAGGAAAAAAGAGAGAGGATGCAAATAAACAAAATCAGAAATGAGAAGAGATGCGTTACCACATACCCTGAAGAAATAAAATAAATTATAAAAGGATACTATGAACAACTATAAGCCAAAAAACTAGACATCTTAGATGAAATGGACAAATTCCTGGAAATGCAAAACAAGCTACACTGACTCAGGAAGAATAAGAAGATCTCAACAAACCAAACACAAGTAAAGAGATTCAATCAGTCACCAAAAATCTTCCTACAAAAAAAAGCCCAGGGCTGGATGGCTTCACAGGGGAATTTTATCAAATATTCCAGAAAGAATTAGCACCAATCCTGTTCAAACTTTTCCAAAAAACTGAGGAAAAAGGAACTCTACTTAACTAATTTTATAAAGCTAATATCATTTTGATACCAAAACCACATAAAGATGCTATAAGAAGGGAAAATTACAGGCCAATCTCCCTAATGAACATAGTTACAAACATTCTCAATAAAATATTAGCAAATCAAATCCAATATCACATTAAAAGAATTATACACTATAACCAAATGGGGTTTATGCCAGGAATGCAAGGAAGGTTCAACACAAGGAAATAAATTAATGTAATACAGCATGAACAAATTAAAAAGGAAAAATCATATAATCATCTCAATTGATGCTGAAAAAACATTCAATGAAACTCAGCATCCTTTTCTGATAAAAACACTCCAAAAGATAGGAATCAAAGGTAACTACCTCAATAAGATGAAGATATATTATATGAAATACAATATATGAAACATAATATATGAAAAACTGATAGCATCATACTCAATAGAGAGAGACTGAAAGCCTTCCCCCTAAGAACAGGAACAAGACCAGGATGTCCATTGTCACTAGTATTATTCAACATTGTGCTGGAAATTCTAGCTAGAACAATCAGGTAGGACAAAGAAATAAAAGGCATCCAAATTGGAAAGGAAGAAGTAAAACTCCATTATTTTCAGATGACATGATACTATACTTGGAAGATTCTGAGAAATCTTCAGCAAAGTTACCTGAGGTGGAAAAAAAAAATCAGCAAGGTGGTGGGACATAAAATTAATGTGCAAAAATCAGTAACATGTCTATGCACAAGTAATGACCTAACTGAGGAGTTAGTCAAGGAAAAATTTCCATTCAAAATAGCAACTAAAAGAATCAAATACTTAGGAATGAACTTAACTAGGGATGTAAAGGAATTCTGCACAGAAAGCTATATAACATTGCTAAAAGAAACCAAAGGAGATCTAAATAGATGGAAAGATATTCCCTGCTCATGGATAGGAAAGGTAAATATGGTTAAGGTTAGTACTGTGTTGAATCTGTAGGTCAATTTGAGGAGAATTCTACCAATCAAAATTCCAGTATCAATCAAAATTCCAACAATCTATTTTGAAGATTAGGAAAAGCTAACCAACAAATTCATCTGAAAAGGAAAGAGACTACGTGTTCTAGTTTGCTAGCTGCCAGAATGCAACACACCAGAGACGGATTGGCTTTTAATAAAAGGGGATTTATTTTGTTGGTTCTTCAGAGGAAAGGCAGGTAACTTTCCACTGAGGCTCTTTCTTACGTGGAAGACACAGGATGGTCTCTGCTGGTTTTCTCTCCAGGCCCTTGGGTTCCAACAACTTTCCCCGGGGTGACTTCTTTCTGCATCTCCAAAGGCCTGGGCTGAGCTGCAAGCGCTGAGATGAGGAATGCCAAGCTGCTTAGGCTGTGGTACATTGTGTTCTCTCATTTAAGCACCAGCCAATTAAGTCAAATGTCACTCATAGCAGCAGACACGCCTCCTAGCCGACTGCAGGTGTAATTAGCAACAAATGAGGTTCACATACCATTGACTTATGTCCACAGCAACAAAACTAGGTATGCTCACCTGGCCAAGTTGACAACTGAATCTAACTACCACACCCCGAATAGCTAAAAACATTTGAAAAAAGAAGAATGAAGTGGAAGAATTGACGCTCCATGACTTTAAGACCTTTTATAAAGCCACAGCAGTCAAAACAGCATGGCACTGGCACAAAGACAGAAGAATTGACCAATGGAATTGAATCAAGAGTGCAGAAAGAGACCACCAAACCTATGGTCAACTGATTTTTTACAAGGCCCCCGAATCCTCTGAACTGGGACAAAATAGTCTTTTCTATAATTTGGGAATGGAAGAAGTGGATATCAGAAGTCAAGAGAATGGAAGAGGACCCCTATCTTACACACTACAAAAAAATTAACTCAAAGTGACTCAAACACCTAAATATAAGAACTAGTACGGTAAAGCTTCTAGAAGAAAATGTAGGGAAATTTCTGGAAGACCTAGTAATAAGAGGTAGCTGCCTAAACTTTACACCCAAAGCACAAGCAACAAAAGAAAAAAAAAAATAGAAAAGTGGGAACTTTTCAAAATCAAATGCTTCTGCACATCAAAAGACTTTGTCAAAAAAGGTGAAGAGGTAGCCAACTCAATGGGAGAAAATATTTGGAAATCACGTCGGACAAAAATGTGATTTCCTGTATACACAAAGAAATCATGCAACTCAATGACAAAAGAACAAACAACCCAATTATAAAATGGGCTAAAGATATGAATAGGCATATTTCTGAAGAGCAAACACAGATGGTTCAAAAGTGCATGAAAAGATGCTCATTTTCAATTTCATTGGCTATAACGGAAATGCAGATCAAGACTACAATGAGATACCACCTCATAGTTATAAGAATGGCTGCTATTAAACAAACAGGAAACTATAAATGTCAGAGAGGATGTGGAGAAACTGGGACAGTTATGCACTGCTGGTAGGAATGTATAATGGTGCAGCCACTATGGAAGACTGTTTAGCAGTTCCTCAGGAAACTAAATATCAAGTTGCTGCATGACCCAGCAATAACACTGCTTGGTGCTATCAGAAGAGCTGGAAGCAATAACACAAACAGATATCTGCACACCGATGTTCATAGCAGCATTATTCACAATTGCCGAAAGGTGGAAACAAACCAAATGCCCATCAACAGAGGAGTGGATCAACAAAACGTGGTATGTACATACAATGGAATTATGCAACAGTAAGACAAAATGCCATCCTGAAGCACATGACAAGATCTATGAGCCTTGAATACATAATGCTGAGTGAAATTAACCAGACACAAAAGAATAGATACTGTATGGTACCATTTTTATGACCAGCATAAAGGTATAATCAGAGGCTTATAATTGTGTATTATAATAGGGGAGTTAGAGATACACAGATACTAGAAATGGGTGAACCATTAGCTAATGAGATTGAACCCCAATGTAAGAGAATAGATAGGAGTGAAGCTGGTTCTCCAATGGGTCTATAAGTAATATTGCCATATTGAAGATTAACAAGATTGAAAGGGGTTGTATAGACCTATATGTCCGACTGATTCACACTAGAAATATGAATTAGTTCTCATAAGAATTACTTCAAAGATATGATTCTTGTATAAAGAGTGTTAAAGCCAAGGGTACAGAGGGAAAACTGCTATTACATGCTATGAGCTATGTTCAAAAAGAAACCATCAGTGTAGCCACAGCAACAGCAGAGGTAAATAATGGGGTGAGGGACAAGAGTTAAGAGGAGGTTTAGATTTCCTATTTGATGAGATGTGTTTATTGGTTTTCTTTCTCTTGGGAACAATGAAATTATCTAAAATTGAGAATGTTGATGGACTGTGGACTTTAGACCTTCTACATGATATCCAATAAATACAGGTGGATGAAGGATGCACTTACAGAGAAGTAAATCATTGAATGATGGTGTATGCATATGAATGAAGGTTGTGTTGCTACAAAAAGGAACAAAGTCTTGAGGCATGCAATGATGGGAATGAACATGTGGGATATTTGGTGAGACAAAACAAACCAGAAACAAAAGAACAACCTTTAGAAAATGCTTATAAGAAAACAGGGGCCTAGATTATAAGCTTTTAAGAGCAGACACATTAAGTACAGAGTGGTAATTAATATTTCTGGGTTTTGAGAGGCTGTCTTATATATATAATCTGATATTTAGAGATAAGAATGAAGCCAAACAGGTTGGTGTTAAAATAATTCAGAACATAGGGGTAAGGAAGACAGTGTCTGTATTTTTGAACCACATACTCTTTGAGACCAATGGAAGGAAAGTTTATTTGCTCTGGAACTGAAATTTTCTGTAGTGTATAATCTAATTCAACCTATCTGTATCTCATTTGAACAATTGAAACACAGGGAGCACAGAATAAGAAAGAGGTCCTTTAATTCTGTAAAGATTAAACTATTAAACTTAACCATCAAGGAATCCCCTGATACTGTGTCAAACTTTAGGGACACCCAAATCAATAGGTCTGCTCTCGATCATTAGGCTTACTTCTGTGAAGCTTATGTAGGTAGCAGAGAAGCTTAGCCTACCTACAGGCATGCCTAAGAGTTACTTCTGGAGGACCTCTGTTGTTGCTCAGATGTGGCCTCAGTCTCTCTCAGCCCAACTCTGCAAGTGAAATCATTGCCCTCCCCCTTAGGTAGGACATGACTTTCAGGGGTGAAAATCTCCCTGATGATGTGGGAGATAACTGCAAGGAATGAATCCAGACCTGGTGCCATGGGATCAACAATTTCATCCTGATCAAAAGGGAGAAAAGAAGTGTAAATTAATAATGTATCAGTGGCAGAGTGAGATTCTGGAGATTGTTCTTATGCAAGCTTCAGGTAGACTTTGCTACCTATCATAATCTGCCAACTCCAACCAGGACCATTCCAGCCAATGCTAAAGAACACCTAGGGCAATATATAAGATTCCACAAGGGTTCCATGCACTAGAATAACTTTCCAAAAACCTACAACCTCCAGATGGGCCCCTGGTCCAGATAAGTCCTGAAACTTAGAGGGCCCAGCTTCTCCAGAACATCAGATAGTTCCATCTCCCTCTCCCATATTAGTGACAAATCCTCCCAATATAAAAAAAATTAGAATTTTCATAGCCCAAACCACCCTAAAGAGAGGTATGGAAAGATCAAAGGTGATGGTGGAGTTATACATAGAAGAGAGGACTTAACAAATGAATACTAATGCTGAATCATTAAATTGATATCTCTTTTAGTCTCCAATATTTTAGAGCAGCTAGAAGTAAAAACTTAAAATTGTGAAATTGTAACCTATGTCAAAGTCTGAAATATGTTCTACAACTAACTGTGGGGCTGTGCTTTGAAATTTATAGCTTTTTGGTATATATGAAGAAAAAGAAAGAAAAAAAGTCGATTGTGATGATAAAAAATATTTAAGCCCTCTTGCCTCCTATATTCTGGAGCAGCTAGAAGGAAAAAATATGAGAGGATCATATGGTAGCCCATGACAAACTCTGGGATCTGTCCTGTAACTGATTCTTGAAAAGTGCTTTGAAAACTATTGCTGTTTTATTTCTTTGCTTTGTATATATGTTATACTGTACAATGAAAAAAAGTTAAACTATATCTATAGCTATGTCCCAGCCCATGCGCTTCCCAGAACAAACAAACAAGCAAGCAAACAAACAAAAAGCAAACAAAAATTCAACAAAGGCACTGCAATAACGAGATACTCACATGGAAATACAAATATATATTGGATCAGATGTGAAATGTTTCATTTGAGTATGAAAAAACTACATATTGATTTTATTTTATGCTACCTTCAATTGAACAAGTATTTTTATAAGCAATTATTTTATTGTTTTTATTTCTGCTTTTTCCCTCCATTATAAATTAATATAAATGATTCTAATTCTTTCAGATTATGGTACATTTTATTTTTCTAAATTTAAATATTTTGCATAGTAAAAAATATTACCCATTAGGATAAGCTAAAAACAGAGTCTCCATACTCCAAGATATTTCTACTGTCATGGCACAGAAGAATTGAGAAGATGCGTATTTGTACCTAAAGCTTCATTGTACAAAGGAAGACCCACAGCCATAGATAGCCTTTAAGAAGGCTAAGGAAGTGTCATCCTACTGTATCACTTAACTATAGTCACAATAAATACAGCACACAACAATAAACATGAGTTTATTAAACTCATGATTCTGTGGATTGGCTGGGAGATGCCTGATCGCTGCTGTGCTCGGTTGGTTGGCTCTGTTAATTATGTTGGTGCTTGCTTATATCTCGGGTTTTGAGCTTTTCTCAAATATCTCTCATCTTCTTGAGACAAAGACCAGCCCAGGAATGTTCTACTCATACAATGGACAAAGTATAAGAAGGCAAGCAGAACACAAAAGTGGACTTAACAACTAGATTTGGAACTAGCATGATGGCATTTTCAACTTTTTGTAAATCCCAGTTTGAAAATAAATGAAGTAGAGCCACAAAATTGAAGCCAAAATATAATCAGCAAGTTACATGTGTGAGCTGGCAGAACTTTGTTAATGTATGACACTGGAATTTAAGGATAGTTCATTTCCACATCCGTACCTAATGAAAACTACTATACCTTGCTTCTTTAAAAATAAAATAATTTCATTTCTGCTTATAGATGCAGCTTTTAAGGGAAGCCTGTCTATTTCTATTTGGACTTCAGAAAAAAATGTATAAATAAAATTAACAAATGCCAACATCCTGAATCTTTCCTTCTGAATTTTCTAATGTTATAGCTATAATAGGTAAAAGATTGAGTCCTAATTACTTTAGAAAATAGTAAAATAACTATTTTGTTAGGGCATCAAAATTATTTCCTAATATAAAAAGCCTCACTTCTTCAAACATTTTAGGCTCAGCCAATTTCATGTTTTTGAGATATGTCATTTACAATTAAAATAATGCTAACATATGTTTGGTTAACTGTTACATGTATAAATTCATGATAAATAATATGAAGGCTTGAGTGATATCTTGCAAAGCCTGATTATAAGTGATAATAGAATATTTGATCTGAATCTACCATCCCTTCACATCAGTTGCAGTTTGTTTCAATTTCTGGTCATTTAGAATTATGGATAATTTTAATATCTAAATATTTTCTTCTACTTTCCTGCCCCATTGGGTCAATTTATATTACTTTGGCTATTCCATTCTATATTACAGTATTTGTCTGTGAAATGTTTTTGCTTGTTTGTTTGCTTTTTGTGTTTTTTTAGCTGCATTGGAAATCTAAGCACTCAAATTCAGGAAGAACATTTCTACTTTAATTTTCTTAACAGAGTACTTAACTTTGAAATACATGATTTAGGTTTCATTCTTATCCTGAATAATGAAAATCTGTGACACATTGACAGAAGTTTTATTGGGAAACTTATTGTTTCTTTAAAATAGAAATGTTAAAATACAGTTCAGTGCTTGCTTCGGCAGCACACATACTAAAATTGGAACGATACAGAGAAGATTAGCATGGCCCCACATGCTAATGACACGCAAATTTGTGAAGTGTTCCATATTTTTAAAAAATAAAAATAAAACATAAATACAGTTCAAAGGATTGTACTAGAAGATGTAAATAAGATATTTGTCAAAGAGCTAGCTGGGTTCCCGGTTCATGGTGAGTCCTCAACTTCTGTAAGGACAAGCCTTTTCTTTTTCTATTAAAAACAATAACTGAGTAGCTCAGTTAGTGACAGAAGGCCAATGCCAGGGACCTAAAGTTAAGTCCAACTTTCAAAAATAGGTAGAATTTCAGGGAGATTTGCTCAGAAGACAATAATACAAAGATATAAAAAATAGAAAATAGGCTCCTGAAAGACCATGAACAAGAAGTGAGACAAGACATGATTAGCAGTCTAAAAATGTAAGAACTAAGTACTTAGGAGTCATGGATTGGAAAACACGGGGTAATGGGGTTCTTAGTAAAAATGAGAAATTAGGCAGAACTCAAAGGTAAGGTTTCAGACACAGGATTAAAAGCAAAAGGCAAACAAACAAATGCAAAAACACAGTTGCACATAGTAACCAATGTGTAAGGAATGGGTCTGACAGTAGTAATCTGGACAAAAGCTTAGCTATAAGAACAGAGAAAAATGAAAGTCAAACCTATAGTAAAACAGATTAGGTGCTGAAGCTATAAACTAGTGATATGGAAGCCCTTGTATGTTTCTGCTTAAAAATAATTTCAAAAAATTCAAATAATCTCTAACGCACATACTTAACACTGGATGAAATGTCTGTTGATATGATCTGCTGTTGCTGGATTTGTTTTTTCTTAACTCATTGCAAATAAAGATTGCTGCAAAGCATTCTGATATTTCTGTCTTTTTATTTAAATAGGCAGTGAGTGTGCAAATGATGAGAGTAAAACATTTTGAGAGATCTTGAGAGAAAGAACGTATTGGGGGGAGGGGACGCAGGAAAAAAAGGGGATGGAGAACTTTTACCAATGACAGGACATAACCCAATTTACCCTCCCATACAAAGCATCAATCTGTACTCTGATATAACTGACAATTAATTTGCCATTCTCAGTATAGTCAGAAAGAGAAAATTTAATAGAAGCCCATTTAATTTCCATTTAGTTATATTAGAAAAAAGTTCTTTGCATCAAAAAATTTCTTTCCATGGTATTTTGGAATATCTTAGTTTTATCCTTTGCAAGTACATGTGTTTTGTTTTGATGTGGCAACTTTTCCAACAATTGAAGCTCACTCTCACATGTTCTCCAAACTTTAGTCTGTATTACATGACCCCATTCTTTTCAACATATTTCTATATCATGATATCACAAATCTTTATTATTCCAGAAACCATTCCTAGAATGCTCCTATTTAGAGTTCTTTTTAAAAGGTGACAACTGAAAGTGAAAACTACCCTGGAAGTGGTTAAATTTGTGAAATGAATTATAAAATTATTTTCTTCTTCATTCTGAACACTAAGCATTAACAAATCCAGACTAAGCTTTAATTTTATATTTTTGGCAGTGGTCTTATTCTTGATTCACATTCATCTTATAATCAATATAGCACTTCTGTCACCTGATGCATTAGGTTTTCTTATAAACTTGAATCATTGGCATATGCATCCCTTATAGCACTTACCACATTTTATGGTAGTTATTTATTTATTTCGGTCTTCCCTATCAGACTATGAGTTTCTCAAAGATTGGAACCGTGTCTTATTCATCTCTGACCTAGGCATTTAATAAATTAATAAATGATTGTTAAATAAATACAGAAATATGGAAAATTGAGAACCTTCCTTTATGTTTTTAATTCAAGATATTAATAAATACATTCATTATGATACAGCAAAGAGGTTTGTTTAGATATTCTTTCAAGTAAACATTGATGCTTAAAATTATTCTTCACATATATACAATCACTCAAAAACCAAAATATGCTTAATAATTTTACATATATACAACATACACTATGCATAAAAATATGAAGATTTTTTAAAAATTCAATTGCCCTATATTTAAAACATCCTTTTCAACTAAGAATGTAATGATGTTCTGAGAAATAAAAAAGTAAAGGTCCAATTGTACAACTTCTTCTGAAAAAGGATATGAGCTTTCAAAACGTTTTCTATTTCTACCAGTTGTCACTTATCCTCTGTTTAATTTTTAAGAATCTAGAATTTTGCTAGCGAATAATGATAAGTTTATTTGTATTTTCCTGAACTTATCTCTCCTTTCTCTATGAAAAATTTATCTCTTTTCTGGGTCCTCTTATCACCAAAGAAGAGCAAACACTACAGTTTGACTGAATATAATTTATATGAAGGGGAGAAATGCAAAATGAAGTGAGATAATTTAGGTTGGGGGTTTTTAATATGAGGAGGAATTTTGTTTTCGGATGTAAGGAGATCCGGTCTCGATATGCTTTTTTTTTTTTTCATTCAGCTTTGACACTTATCTAAAGATCATTTTGTGAAATACCCCAAACAAAAATAGATGCTGTTCTGTACAAAAAATAGATGTCATTCTCTTTTTCTCAGCCATCTTAGCATTTATGCCATTCCCCTTTATAGAAAGAATCTCTCTGGTAGTTCTTCTTCGTGAGTCAAATATAATCAAGGAACCATTAACTTCCTTAGAATTTGAACAGTATAAGCACAATGGTATTTCATTGGCATTTTTATCTTCTTCACACATTTTTAAGATTCATTATTTTTAAAAACACTATAACAGTGTATGTTGACTCAGTGACCACCTACTAAGCTAACATTTGATATTAGCCTTACCAATATGCTTTGAGCTCTGAGAAAACCTGCTTGCCATCATACTATGTTCAGAGATTCTGATAGCAGGTAAGCTACTATATTAGCTGATTTGGGTGTGCCAGATGTCTTGTAAGAAGCTTTTAAACCCAGGCCACATCTGAAGTTCAGCCAAGTACCGATATGTATAAGGGGCTAGGATGGTCAAGGAAGACCAAACTGATGTCCGAGACAATGGGACCTCTGAGAGAATACCAACAATTGAGGAAGGATGAGCCTGATAAATAGGTAAACTGAGCAAGAGAAGGAATGATTATACACTTAGGTCTGTGCTTGACATCCTTTCATTAAGCCACACTCTTTCTCCCAAAAAAGAATAGGGAAGGAAAGGCTCTGGGAGAAAGGAGAAGGTATGATACGAAGCCTCGCAAAATGTCTCTTGTGTGGATTGGGCTTAATAGTGTAGTCACCAGAGAGGGTTAAGAGCAGAGTGGTTTGGCCTCACAGAAGCCCATAGGTTACTTGGTCAAGGAATCAAATTAAAGGTTCTGTATAAAATTTGGACTCCACATTGCCCATCTCCAAACTACAGATAAACACACACACACAGACACACACACACACACACACATCCTACTACCACCACAATTGCCACCACCAATCTTACCTTTTAGAAGGAAACTGACAATGCTTAGAGCCCAAAGAGTTCTACTGATATTATTCGAACTCATCTATGGGGTATTCAAGCTATTATTGTAGGCGTCTTTGGGGACGTGGGTAATATTTATAAAGATAAATTTTGTGAAAAGCTGAGATTTCCTGTTCATGGTTAAGTAGGGATTGGAGGCATTCTTATGATGGGGACATCATTACAAATGTGAAAAAATTGTCATCATTAAGAGGTAATGCCTGTGAGAAATTGATTTCACCCTGCTTAGTTTTCTAGGGTTGCCAAAAAAAGTACCATCAATTGTACGGCTTAAAGCAAGAGAAATACATTGTACCACAGTTCTGGAAACTAGATGTCTGTGATCAAGATGTCAGAGGTCCCTGGTTCCTTTGAAATCTGTAGGAAAGTACAGATTTGGCAATTGGTGAAAATCCTTGGATTTCAATCTTTGCTTCAGTCATCACATGGTATTTTCCAGTCTTATTTATCTGTCTCCAAATTTCCTCTTCTGATAAGGATACCACTCATATTGGATTAAGTGCCTACTTTTAAACTCTACTATGACCTAATTTTAACTTGTCTAATTTTAATTGTAATGATTCTATTTCAAAATAAGGTCATTTTATAAGTATGGGAGGGCTAGGACTTCAATATATCTTTTCGAGGGACACAATTCAATCCATAACATATACCAAACAATGTGGTACAGCCTTCTGAAGGTTCAGCTGTGTTGAAAGAACATATCTGTGATCCATTCTTGTAAAGCTCTTTGTTTCCTTTAACCATTTGGGACAGGCATTTTACAAACTCTGATCTCAGTTAAATGTCCATAGCACCACTGACCTCTCTGTGCAAACCTTACTTGAAAGTTTGCTTACTATCATGGCTATTGTGAACAGGAGCTAAAAATGGCCTGCTGCTTGGACTCCTGCCCAATACTGACCATCATTTCTCTCCATTGGTCTGATCTGAGGCTGCCAATTCTTCTTGTATCTGTTGACTACCTGCTGTCAACAGACATAGAAACCATTTATCCTACCAAGATGCTTTGGAATTTAAAAAAATGGCCTCCAAACAATGCTTTCCTAGAAGATACACTCTGCAGCAAAAACTGACCTCTTTATAATTCTAACTAAATGTGTGTTTAGTTTTGCTAATGCTGCTGGAATGCAATATACTGGAATTGGAACAGCTCTTTAAAAAAGGGATTTATTAAGTTTCAAGTTTACGTTCTTGGATGTCCAAATTAAGGCATCAACAAGAGGACTCTTTCACTCAGGAAGGACTGATCACATCCAGAGTTTCTCTGTCAGTTAAAAATGCACACTGCTGGTATCTCCTGGTCCTTTGTTCCTGGGTTGTGCTGCTTTTTGATTCCAGTGCTTTCTATGTTGGCTTTCCAAGCATCTCCAAATGTCTGTGTCTAGGCATTTTGCACTCTGTATCACTCAGACTTTCTCTCCATGAACTCCTTTAAGGACTCTAGTAAACTAATTAAGATCCACTTTGAATGGGCCAGCCCACATCTCCATGGAGATAATCTAATCAAAATGTCCCACATAAACAATAAGCCTGCCCCTACAAAATTGGGTTAGTATTAAAAGAGCATGGCTTTTCTCAGTACATAACACTTTTCAATGAGGAAAATGTGTAATTATCTCAACTGTAATATAAACATACTAACTGTCAAGCAAATAAGCATCATCTACCTATCCCAGGGGAGAAGCCATACTGCATGGAGGTTGGCAAAGATCGTGAATATGATGCCACTGAGAATAGGAGCCTTGGGTAATAGGCTTTTTTCACTATACCTCTGCTCAGCTTTATAAAGCAATTCTTTATAAAGAACTCTGATAAAAAATAAAATCTGTTCTCATAAATTTAGTGCAGAACTCTTATTTTTTGAAGTCTAAATATATGGGTGTTTTGCATGTATATGCATAAAAGTTAGAATGAAAAGGGAAATTTTTAGCCTTGTTTAAAATTTGGAAACTTCAGAAATATGTTAATACACATGTTGTCTTTTTTTGTGTCTTAGTAAATGAAAGTACTATTTATCCACAGTGCAAGGATTAATTAGCAAATGTTTGTAAAATGTTTTGAATAGCTGATTAGTGTTAACACCATTATTTATAATAAAGGCCTGCTAAAATTAACTGGGAATCTTGTGCTTTGTTCCCAACTGAGTTGCTAGAGGATTTGAAACTTTTTCACAGTCTCTATGAACACACTATACTTGGTTGACAGGTGACCTGTCATTTATAATTAATTTCAGAAAAGCAATAAAACAAAATGACGAGTTTCCACCTGATATAACATCATCTGTCAGGTCTCTCCTTACATCTCTCATTGCTCTTTATCTCCACTGGCATGTATTTTCTACATTTTTGTTTCATGTTGCATTGCTTTTTCCCCTAATCTCTTTAGCCATTTGATTCTACTTTCTTGCATTGTGTTTTGGTATCATTGAACAGCATTTTCTTCATTAAGAAATAATTAAATTCAGATTTCACTGACAAACACTCACTTCTTATCTCCTCTTGTATTTCACTCAAGAAGACAATCTGTTGGAACAGCTGTATGAACCACAAAATAGTCTTTGTATTTAGAGGCTAACCCATTTTAACTGCAATAAAAGTTGCACTACAATTGCCGATATCCAGAAGGACATTTTACTTCATGGCCTTATCTACTTTATATCTTTTAGCATAGGAAGAGATCATACCACCCTCTGCCAGGAATCATTTCCATATTGCTAGCATCTCTTACATGCTTTAGAAATCAACAAAGAAAAGAGAGCTATTTTCAAAATAACAAGGTAATTATTGAAAAGAAAAAAGAATAAGGGAAAGACACATGAGAAATAAATGTCTTTGATAATGAGATAGCATATATCTAAGGAAAGCAGTGGAAAAATAGAAGATTTAAGAACTATTAAAGAATATGCCAATGGCTTGGTGCACTTTATGTAATTTTCAAATGTCAATAAAAATTCTACATTCTTCCAAAGAAATACTATATGAAAAAAAAAGCAAGCTATGAAAATTCAATAAAAATAAAATCCTAATTTAGGGATAGAGGGAATAAATAAGAAAGAAAATACAAAATATAAACACCTAAAAAGAAAATTAGTTATGGACATTAGCTATTAAAAACTAGATTTTTTAAATTCCTGTAATGCAATATGCTAGATGGCAGTTTGTATTTTAATTTTAGCAAGATCATAATGTAAGCTGTTTGAAATAGGTAGATAGATAAAATAAGTATTCAGTGCTCCGAAAGACTATATGTACAAAATTATATAAATGGACTTACAGTTTTGTAAGAATAACAAGGATCATGGTATATTGGATTCTTCTTAACACAGTGTTTTAGCAAGAGTAAGGAATAATGTAAATAAATGAGTATTTTCCTTTTTAATGAATCACAGCCATGTTAATACAATGGGTAAGTCCAATGACCTCTAAAAATCTGTGCACATGTGTTCATAGCATAGAAAATTTTTGTAAATTTAAGTCATTATGTAAAATAAAGCCTGTTCAACCAATAAAATCATATGTCAAAATAGTGTTCAGAGAAGGAAGCCAGGACTATCCATATGGGATTAAGGTTTATGCTTTGGTTTTATTTCATTCTTCATATACCTCTCAATGAAAGCATTATAGGTGAAATTCAATACATGTCAACTATTATGATTTTAAATAATATATGCCCTGAATGTATCATTCTCTAAACACATTCAATTGCTTCCTTTCTAACATTATATTGTGTATCTTCAAATAGTTTGTAAGTGTTTTAATGTAAGAATCAGCAAAATTTCTTCCTTTTGTATTGCCTCCAATAAAGTAGTTTGGAACTGGTATGCATCTAGTAAATATCGACTCACTGAAGTTATATATTAAATTTTTGAAAATTGCCACAAACTCTATGTATATATTTCATTAAGATTGCATCAAGTTCCAGAGGAAACAAATAAACTTAAATACATCCATGCCATTCAAAATAAACAACGGAAATATTTCGTTTGAAAAAACTGCTGCATTGTTTGATGTCATTTAATAGAGCTGTAATCCTTGCTTTTTTGAAAAAAGTAGCAATGAATCTAGTTTAGGGTGTAGAAAGCCAATTTATTAAGGACTATGCTAAATATTAGATGATAAATATATTCTAAATTTTAAAAAGAACTCTCTTGGTTATTAGCCTCATCTGGAGGGCCCAATGTTATTTTTTTTTTAGCAATCATTTAAGTTATGCCTATCACAGCAACATATCAGCAGAGTGCCAATGTGGGAAAGACCATCAATCTGAATTTTGTTATGAAGCCAATTGAGTGTGTTCAGGGCTTACTCACTACCAAGTGCCACCAGCCCTTTGAGTTATATCCCTCAAGGCATAATTTCTCAAGGCATAATCCTTCTGCCAGAGCTCCAGATGGAAGTCCATTTAATCATAATGTATCTTATAATTATCACAACTGACACTTTGACATTCCATTTTGGCCTGGAAGATTGACCCAGCTGTACAGTATATTATCTTTTCAGCATATCCTCTCTAATTTTTGTGGCATGGAAAAATAGCATCTCCAGCTTCTTTATTTCACTGTGGGCTCGAAAATTAATATCCTAACATCTGCAGTTTTGCAGTAAAAAGCAAGTACGTGTGTAATAGCAGGTTCAGTCCAACCAGTTACCAAACTGTTCTTAACTGAATTTTGGAATCTAGTACAATTTTAGTGCTAACAAATAGACACAGATTTACAGATCTGGAGGCTGAAGATTCCACTCCTCTTTCCACCACAGAACATAAAATATCAAGCCTGATCATCATCTGGGCAAAGCACATGATATGTTCATTATAGACTTTTTTTTTGAGCAAGTGTTCATTGTCTCTCACATCACTCATCAGGTGAAGTAATAAAGTCATTTGGCCATTTTGGATGAAAGAGTGTATTGAATTAATTACAACATCATTTCACTAAAAAGGAAAGTGATACAATGTTACACCTTGTCCCCATATCTCCAGGAGTCTCTTATTGAAACTTTCCCTGAAAGAGATGTATTCCTCCATCAGGAACAGTGAAAGGTCTCATACCTTACAGTACTTGCAGGCTAATAAGTTACTCTGCACAGTTTCACAGATGCTGGCAAAAGACATGAGATTCTGAGGTTAGAGATAAAGGAATTATTACTCATTGCACAGTAAGCATCACGGTTCCCCTTCCCCCCCAGATCCCATGTCTGTGATGTGGAGCAAGCCAGATGGATGCTATATAAGCATCCTTAAAAAAAATAGGCTGATGTAAAAGTTGTCACCAGATCTGTAACATGGAGCTATGGAGAAATTGTCTTCCAACATTTTCCTATATTAAAAATTGTCATTGCTCATGAAACTTCAAAAAATAGCTTCATGGTATGCAAATATAGTAGAAAATCTATCTCTCACCTTTCCTTAAAGCAATTGAAGGATTTTAAAAATTTTTTTTCCTTCCCTCCTCCTTCTTTCTTCCCTCCCACTGGTCCTTCTGTCATGTATGTGTGTTGGTTGTGTGTGTGTTTGTGTGTGTATGCGCGCGCGTGTGTGTGTGTGTGAAAACTTTAAAGAACTTTAAGAGACATTACTTTGGATAGAAAATAATTTTAGAAATATTACAATACTACTGGAATGGGAACATAGATAGGTGATGATAGATAGATAGAGCATAGAACTATGGATATAGATATAGATATAGATATAGATATAGATATAGATATAGATATAGATATAGATATAGATATAGATAAAGATATTTTCTTGGAAAAGTTAAAAATTTGCTTTATCTACAAATAAAGAAATTGTCCAGATGATCTTTTCCATTCCTTCCAGCTCTAGAAATCCAATTTTTTTTTCTTTTCCTTGTTTTTAATGCTGCTAAATGAGATATTTTATAATGAAGCTTTCTTTATTATCACTTTTGGCACCATTTTAGAAATTTGCTTTGTAGATATGAACAAAACAGAAATAATAGAATGTGTTTAAACATTAGAAGAATGTAAAATAAGATTTCAACCAAATCTTTGTGTTTCTCTACTTATTGATCTTGGACTTCTTTTTATTTTGTCATTACCTATTTCTGTAATCACTCATTTTAATTGCGATATTTAATAAATGCCTGTTTTGCTCTAATGAGCCGTTATGTTTCTTTAATAAAATGAATCACAAAGAGAAAAAAATCTGGTTCACTTTTCTTATATTTTTTCCACTTTAATTTCCTGCTCTCTTATTTTTTGATTCTCAATACTTAAAATACCATGATACCTTGAGGAAAGTTATATTTTGAAATTAGGAAAAGAAGCCAGAAAATATCATGAAGGTAAAGTAATAAAGGAAAAAGTTACCCACATAAAATAGGCAGAAAGGTATTTTATTTGCTAGCACTGTGTTAATATATGAAGATAGGAAAATCTTTAAATCTGAACTTAAACAAAGAGCTGCTTCACCAACATGTATTGGGACAAGGAAACAGAGGCTGCTTCTCATAAATGTTATAATTTTGTCATACAATTCTGATCACGCGTGGATAGAAGAAATACTTAATCCTGGGTGATGCATTCAGGTGGCAAGGAATGGCAGCAATTTCAGATTTTTGATGCTTTTTCAGTTCAATGATAGGAATTCTTATACACTGTGCACTTTAACCCATAGATTTCCCTAATCTCTGAGATGTTCTTGCCGCTTCTCTTTTTCAAATCCAAACTGTCCTGTAGAATCTATCTCCTCCCTGGGGCCATTCCTTAGATCTCTTATCCTTCACTGACTATTCTTTTATTTAGAAATTCTACCCTTAAACTTAGTAGTATCACTTCTTGGATATACTATACTGTTGCATAGTAAAACTAGACTTGTAATACTCTGTACCAAATTTGACATTACTTAAATACACAATTTTAATTTCTTCTAAATTTTTTATACCACTTCTCAAAATAGATTGTAAACATGTCGGATAGGAGGATAACATGGATTCTAGCACAATGCTGAGCATATTAGAACTAGTTTGTAGAAGTTTCTAATTTGAGTAGCTATATATTCTTTTCTATTTTATTTCATTTATTTTTATTTTCCTAATCAAAAGTTTTACTTATCTTCCAAATTCTTTCAATTGTACTTAAATACAATTTATTAAAATGTTATTGAAAATGTATAACACTGACATCTTTGACAGAACAAAAATAACTTATCAACAAGAATGTTTAATTAAGGGAATAATTCCTGCCTTTTCCAGTTTTTAATCAAAGTCCAATAAATCACAAAAGGGTTCTTTTTAATAGTTCTGCCTTATACCTAGTAAGATAAATTTTATTTCACCTAAAAACCAAATTCCAGGTGATAGACATGAATTAATTCATAAGCATCTGCCTTTTTATAGATAACAGTTCTCTTTATTAAATCAGCATTATGAAAGTATTGACTGGTGAAATGATATTATTTCTTAGTATCAATTTAAATAGCAGTGTCCTTATTTCTCTTTCAACTTTATTCCGATTTATTACATTGGAAAATTTCAGAACAAATCTTTCAATTAATTTGAATTAAAATAGAAAAATAATTTTGTAAAGCTTGGGCCATCTGTCAAGAAGTTATTCAAAACTTTAACAGGTATGCCTTATGGCAAACCAACATAATTACAGTCGCCTTAAATTATATGAACAAAGTGCAGTACCTTATGAATCAATTTTGAAAACATACAATTCCATTGCTTTATTTTTATAATAAATCTTAAATATATCAGTTTATATTCAGGATCCGATTTGATGCTATGAGAAGCTTTATCATTTTAAAATCAGCTTTCTCAAGAGTGAAGCTTATGTTATGTGTTAAGCATTACCCTTTCAGGAATGTAAAATCAGTAAGAAGTCCATTCTTACATTCTGCTTAAATTTTCAATTTCGTTTTTATACTTCTGCACCTGATATAATGCAACAAATGAGAAACAAAGAGCAAAAAAGAGTAGATAAAAAAGTAAAGAAATAAAATTGCCTTTTTTAAAAAAAAAAACTCTATAAAGCAGAATGTGCTAGGAAATGCTTCTACTTATTTTTCAGGCTATCAATGTAAAAACATATTATTTTATGTCATTCTTAACATTTATTTGTGATAAAAACAATTAAAATACATTATATTTATCTAGTACAAGTACACTGAGATACTTAAAATGCCCTTTATTCGGAAAGTTTTAACTCCTATGAGTGCTTCACTGAACTCATGCTGAAGTGCTGCTGAGTGAAATGTAGCCCATTTATCCATCTGATCAAATTTTGATGAGCCCAATAGTGATGCATGCCTGTCTGGCATGCCTATCATAATGCACCAAGGCTTTTGTTCTTAGTCATTAAGCACCTTCAACCAGACACAGGTGAAAATTTCTAAAAGAGTGAACTTGAGTTTGAATTATTGGTTTGAAAACAAAGAGACCTTCATTCTATTTTCAAGTGGAGTGAGTTTCACCTTTTCAAATCATCCCCACCAATTATTCTATTTACATAAGGTAATTGCAGTGTGTTTTCCATGTGTCCACAGCTAAAATATGTATGGTCTGCCTCTGCCTCTGCTGCTGCCTGTACTGATAGCAAATAGTTCATCAGCCAATAGCCATATTCTTCAATGCTGAAAAGCTAAGAAGGAAAGGTAAATGTGCCAGTGGACTACTTGACAGAAACTGAAGTAGTAAAAGAGTCCTGTTGACAGACACATCTTTTCCAAGTCCCACCAGTTTTCGAGGTAGAACTGGGAAGTTTTCCAAAATATCGTTCAAGAAATGAGGTGTTGAAACTATCTTGCTAAGCAGAGATCTTCAGTTTGAAATGCTGCCACCAGCCTCATCAAAATTGGCTTCTAATATGAATGGCTATGACATACAAAATAAGGATGTAAAGTAAAAGCGATACCATTTGGGTCTGAATAAATCAAGTAAATATTGTAGTTTCCAAAAAAATCTGTTTATGACCATGCATTCATTCGACTACAAACATTGACTGAGCACTTTCTAGGTCCAGGAACTGCAGATGCAGAAAAGAATAAGCAAATAAAACATGAAACACAAAATAAAGTTGGGGTTTGTCATATACAAAATATTATGCAATGTAAATGCACGCACTAAGTTTTCACACATTGGGATAATTATCCCCAAGTGGTGCAAAAAGCTGATCTTAACTGTTTGGCATTATTCCCCTCTGATTGCATGAGAAATTTCATGCATTGATCTCATAACATACTATTTCAAGTAACTATGCAGGTGTTTAGCATTTGGCAGCTTCTTGCTAACACTTTGTATTTTGAATACACTGCTCCAATATATGACTGGTGTTTATGTTCTCATGCTGGCTGTATCTTTTTGGGAACTGGGGAGAAGGCAGTCATTGGAATATATGAGATGAACCAAATCGTGACGGTTTGATTTAGACTTATTACATAAATATATACTATCAATAACTCCTGTATACTGATGGAAGTCATGACGATTTGATTTAGACTTATTACATAAATATACTCTATCAATAACTCCTGTATACTGATGGAACTAACAAACTGACCTAAGCTGTCGCAGTTGATTGACCTTCACTCACCCTGGCAATCTAGAGTTCCACCTGCCTATTCTTAACAATCTCCAAAGCATACCAAATGTTTAACCACAGAATTATAACCACAAAAGACATTGTTCTTTTGTTTTTTATTTTTCTTGGTTTCAATAAACCCTGCTCTATAAATATGTCACTCTCCCTCCCCTTAGCACAGCTCTTGGTTCAGTAAGCTTGACTGCTCTGTGGGCCATCCCTCTCAAGCTCTCTAATAAAGCTTGCCTTGATCTGTTGAGGTCTGTCCATTTCTTCTTTCCATACATTCTCCTCCTCTACTCTCCTTCACTTTCCTTTCATATACCACCGATATAGATATTGCATAAACCATTTGGTTTTTGTCAAAGAACCTAAAGCAGATTTTCTAAAAGCAGGATTAGAATCATCTAGGTGATTTCTAAAAACACTAAAACACAGGCCATGTCTGAACTGACTAAATTTACATTTTCAGGTCTGGGCCTGGGGAACCTACATTTTGAACAATGCCTTGGGGACTGCTTAGGCATTCTGAAGTCTGAGATTAAGTAGAAATTTAATACAATAACGGAGAGTCAAATGAGGTTATTTAACCATATTTTAAAGTTCTGTTTTCTAATTTGAACCAAGCACACAGCATAAGCTGCCAGAGAATTTCTCTTTTGTATGAGAACAGAATTTACACAAGATTTCTTCATAAGGTAGAGTTAAATTGATCGGCTGCTAGAGAGTAGATAGATGAAAGATTAGACATGGGAAGAAAAGGAGGTGATTAAAATTTAGATTACATATTGCCCAGGGTAGAAAGATACCATTTCTGCAGCTTAAAACGGGTGTTGATGGACTGCTTGCTGGTTTTTCTGAAGGCTCCCTGAGAACTCATGCAAAGCTGCAAGAATCACTTTTCCTTTCCAAGTAATTTTAGAGATTTTCTGCAAGGAACATATATGCCTATCATCAAGCTATTGGATTTCCTGTATTAGGATATGAAATGGGTGCTGTTATTAGCACATTCTGACTGCCTGAATCTAACTGCTAAAGTGAGGATATGCAAATGAACAGCAGGGAGTGGGTTATTCCAGGTGAAGAGCTTCCTTTTTTATATGCAAAGTTCTCTAATTACCAGTTTTATATTCAAACTGAAATGTGTTGCTAAGTATATTTTACTCTAATGGCATCTATAATTTTTCACTCAAGAAAAATCAGCTGTGTGGATTTTGCACAATTTTAAAAGCATTGCTGAGACAGAAGCAAAGACAGAAATCAATGCCCTTCTCTCCTTGACCACTGCCCTGCACCACACTCTCCTCAGTCAGAACATTGGGAAGTCTAAATTAAGATAAGTGTAGACACCAACAACTTTCGCGAGCTTGAGATGCTTAGGGAAACCAGTTTGGCTTTCCTGTAAGAGCAAACCTGGACGTGCAAGAGAATTACCCCAAAGGCAACCCCTGGGTAAAAGGAGATGGGAGTTCATAGGTATATCTTCTCTTCCTGGTGTGAAGATGGGGACCTCCAAATCTGGGTTCATTGCTTGGTGTGGCTTAATGCATAGACACACTCAATGGGCTGTGGAGGAAAAGGAGGTAATACTACAACCACTGAAGAATAAGGGCCTTGAATATTATAGCAACAAGGGAAATAAGAGAGGTAGGACAAAGCCAAGATATGCTGAGAATAATAATTTCTTCAAACTTTTATTCAATGACTATCTGCTCAGGGCAATAGTAATACATGGGTGCACAAGACAAATGCAGCTCATATCTTCATGGAGATTATACTGCAGCGTTTATTGCAAGGTGTAGAAAGAGTACATATTAAAGAGTGAAAATAATATGCAATGCATAGTTTGATATTTAGCAACTGACAATACAAATTATGATCCACCGTCTATCCAAACATCTGAGATAAAAGTAAAATTAATCTAAGGTTCTGATTAAGCATTTATTTTCACTTCAACTAAATTTTTTGGTTGTTATTTTAAAGGAAAATCAAGATTCAAGCACAGAAGGCAAAAATATGTAAGTAATGCATAAAATAATCTTAATGCCACATACCTTAAATGAAGAGTCACTAAACTAATTGTTTTTAATTTAAATTTACGTGAAGAAAAATAAAATGATTTTTATCTGAAGTTGAAATTGAATATTCATAACATTTGCATTGTAAATTTTTTATTACTCTACCACAAAAAATTAAAATCATATATCCATTTAAAGACCAAAATATTATTCCAATTTTTGAGACTTTATCATAAAAGTGTCTCAGTGTTGGATCTGCAGTAGTAAAATACCTCCTGTTGGGCCAAATAATAATGCAAAAATGCAAGTAGTGCTTTCATGGATTCTTGTAATTAAATATAGATAATTCCATGGATTTCAATTTTATGCATAACTAAAGGCTATTTGCTATTAGCCTATTAAGTGAATTAGAATGGATTTCTAAAAGCTGATATTCATACACTAAAATCAGTGTGTTACTAGTTTTCTGAGGTCACTAAATTAGTATTCTGCCAAGAACTCGGGTTGTCACTTGGCAAAGTATTTCCTGTGCATGGCTATCATAGCAAGTCAGAAGAAGAAGAAAAATGCACATTATTTTAAGTTGCCCATTATCCTCTAATTTTGCTACATTTACATAAACCGTATATTTAAAGTTAAAACTATGTTTTCCTGCCTTTATTCCTTTCTGCCTTTTTTTTAATTACTTGCTCCATTTTAGTACTTTGACAGTTCTTTGATACACTCCAGTATGTGTGGTCATCACTGTCCTTTTTTACCCCCAAGCTTTTTATGTAGGGCATTTCTTTTGTTCTCTCTAAGAAGATGATGATCAAAAGCTTTTTTAAACTAAAACCACTATGTGTAAGACACTGGGGTTTCCCTGCCAGCTCTGATCTCTTCTATTTCCTATACAAAAGGATAACACTTCCTAATGTCTATAATAGACTATGAAGTGATACAGTGCTTCCTGTTCGGTTGCTGCTATCACTCTACTCAAAGTCAAGAGCCTTTTGAAATGTGAAACCGATGACATGACTCCCTCACTGCCTTGCTCAAAGCCCCAGTGACTTCCCTTCACAATTAGAATAATGTCCAAAACCACGGCCAGTGGTTTACAAGATTCTACCTTACATGGAACTAAACAAGCTTTCTTAGCCGCCTTACCACCTACCCCTCTCCAGCCATTCTTTCTCTCTACTTCAGCCATACTAGGACTATAATTTTCCATGAATATGTAAATCATCTTTCCTACTCAAAAGTATTGTTCTGTACTACTTCTTCCATGAATCCTTTTCACCTGTGTATTTATATGGCTTTTCTACAAACTTTTTGGTAACTACTCAAATGGCCCCTCTTTCAAAAAATTTTACCTGACTGCCACCTAAAAGAATGCCTTCACATTGTATATTCTACTACTGTTTTCTGCTTTTCTTTCCTTCATAGCATGGTTCACTATATGATGTTAAATTAAATGCTGATTTATGCTTTTTTATTGACTTTCTCACTAAAATGTTAGTCCTTGTGGGCAAAGCCTTTCCTGCTTCAAAATTGAGTCCACAATGCATAGTGTCCAGCACAACATAGGGACCTGTGAAGTCTGAACTGAATGAAGAAATCTCTGAGTGATCAGCACTCGATACATTGCATGAGTTTAAGAAATATTTATGGACTATTGAAGGCTCTAAATGTGGCTGCCCTGTGTATGTCTGAGAAGCATTCACATGGACCTCCACTGTCACTCATGCTTTCTTTGAAAGGATATTAGAATCTTCCACTTAAAACAATCTTATCCAACCTAGAATTTACACCTGTCCCAGGTCAATCCATATTATTGGATGAAAATGTGCTTAATTAACAATATTAATAAGAAAAATTGTTTCTACCCGTACTTGACACCTCTTAAAAGAAATTATGTTATTTATTGTTTCAAAACTATTTCATTTCTGGTTCATTCTGTTCTGCACTTTCTTTCCTGAAGGTCAGGCTGGGCTCTTTTTAAAAATATTCTCAATCCCTGATATCAATACTTATAAAAGTATTGCTCCATTTTAATATCAGCTCATGTGAATATCAAATGAGTGTGCATATGCTTCTCCCACAGCAGAGTTTTGACATTAAGAAAATTAAAATATGCCCTAATCATAGAATGTTTTAACTGTTGTCTGACATTTTAAAGGATTTTCTCATGAATTTCAGAATAGATTCTACTCCTGACTGGCTTTTGTGGTATAAAAGAGTAATCTTCTAAGTAGTTTAAACTTTATTTCTCTTTTATAAAGAAAAAGTGTGAAAGGAGGAGAGCAAGAAAGAGAAAGAGAGATTTGTTTAATAAAATAATCTTTATAATGAAAAGATTTGTTCTTTTGTCTCTTTGTCTCACAGGACGCTAAGAAATATTTTCTTATTATGAAATCATATATAGCATGTTATCACAATTAAGAGCTCTGTAGGAATACAATAGACTTATTTTAATAGGAATATCCTTAGCTCTTTGCAAAGGCTCCAAGGGAAAGAAATTATCTAATTTTATTTATACCTCTGTATGAAGACAGGCCTTTAATCATCCCTGGGGCATGTTGGGCGGGGTGGGACTTCAAATTTTAAACATTCTCTCTCAGCAGTGCTAAACCAGTGAAAGCTATTATATAGCTATGTTAACTCAACAGTTATGTATGCCTGAATAATACTTTTCTATTAAAAATGCTAATATTTATCTTTTTAACATGCATTTCTTATAAAGTGATCTCTAGATTTCTTAATCGTATTTTTTTTAAGTAAATGTATTTCTTATGTTTGACCTGTGGGGTCAAAATGGCCTCTGGATAGTACTGAAAGTAATCTCTCTCCACTGTTGCACTTGACAATCATATATTCCAGCAATTTGAAGCCACTTACACTTCCAGACTGCTCCTTGGCCACTTACTACTTCTGTGCATTTTTACACATAATGTTATATGCCACTGAACAGTCAATAAATATTTATTGCACAGTAATTATATGCTAGGCGCTGTTTTAAGCTTTTGGTATGCTGATCAATCAAAACAGGCAAAAATCCCCACTTTCATGTAGCTTAGAAACTTGGAGGTTGGAGACAATATTCAAAAAAAATAATAAACAGAGTAAATTAATAAGCTCTTTGCTATACTAGTAGGCAATAAATGTTATAGAAAAAAACAGAGCTTGGTATGAGACAACAAGAGCACCAGGTAGGGGAATTTTGCAATTTAAATCAGGGTGGTCAATTTGGTTCTCATTGAAAATGTAGAATTTAAGTACATATAGAAGAAAATGAAGAGCTCATGTGAGGAAAAACAAATGGAACTGCAATTCCTAAAGGCTTAGGGAAGGGTCTGCTTGGCATATCTGACGTCAAGAGCAAAAAGGCCAGTCTGCAAGAAAAATGTGAGCAAGTAAATGAAATCAGTGAGATAACTGGAGGGGGTGGGGATGGCGGGGTCACAGAGAACCTCATAAGTTCTTTGGCTTTAGTGAAATGGAAAACCATGGAAAGAATATGACAGATATGGATGTAAAAGTACTAATTGGGCTGCTATCTTGCGAATCAGTTTAGGGGGAAAAGCGGTAGAAAGAAAACCAGTTTGGAGGCTGTTTATCTGTGTGATAAACCAAGCAAAAGTTACTGTGACATGGCACAGATTGGAAGCAGTATTTCTTTCTCTGATTTCCTTTATATCTACAGCCTGCTTTAGCTTCACTAATTTATACTCATCCTTTAAGATTCTGCTCCCTCTCACCTACTTTATGAAATATTATTCTAAAATTAATACACACACTTTGACACAAATGTCTAGTTCAGTTACTCATCTTTTGTGTTTTCATAGCATCCTGTGTGTTTATTTTTGCTAGTATGTAATTTACCTTAATCTATTATTTATTTCCCTTCACTAGACTCTGGTCTCCTTGAAGTTAGGGATTTTGTCTTGCATATCTATATTTCTATCACCTTGAATAATTACTGAATATAAAAGGATAAAGAAATTTTTGCAATACGTATTAAATATCCTAATCAGAATCCATATAATGTCAAAATAAATCTTTGATAACTGTCAGATCAAGTGTTTATTTTTTCTTCAAGAAGCCACGCAGGCTTGAATAGATAATTTGTTTATTTTCTTGAATCAAGTGAATCAACCAAATATTTTGATATATTAATCTATAAAATGTCTTTTCCTACAAAGTGTCTCTTCTTTTAACAACCATATCTACAAATGCCCTATTATTGCCTTTTGATAGTATATCCAAAAGTGGCATTTGCCAGAAAGTTTATAAGCATTTCAACTTTATTTTTTATGAAGAATGTTAATACCAATTAATTTGTCATATAATTCAATAACATAAAAATGGAAACACTATTGAAAAGATTATAATAATATTAAAATATA